>JBAMJV010014164.1:0-42500 GCA_037951105.1 Echinarachnius parma
CAAGTCGAAAAACAGTTGAAACCAGTTGGAAATTCAACGGTTTTTTTTACTGGTTTTAACTGGCATCAAACGGTAGCAGTTAAAATTCCCGGTTCCCAGTAAACATAAATGGACAGATACAGCAGACCAGTTAAACCAATAGAAATACCAGTTGAAACCAATTCAGAATACCAGTTGAAACCAACTACTTTAACTGGTCCTCACAGTGGCGTAGACAGGTTCTTACACCTGGGGGGGATGATTTGCCGTTCACCGGACCAAGACCAATTTTTGAGACCAAGACAATTGCTTGAAAGTCGTCTCACTGGGGGTGGGGGGTAGATGTTAAGATGATCGTGGGACAGGGGCGGATCTAGCTTTTTGCCAAAGGGGGGGGGGTTGACCAATGATGATGCGGAGTGCCGCGGAGCGGCGGAAAAAATGTGGGCGTTTTGGGAGTTTTTTGGCAGCCCTAGCCGCGAAGCGGCGAACATTTTTGACGTTTTGAGCGTTGTTTGGTAGCCCAAGCCGCGAAGCGGCGAAATTTTTTGGCATTTTTTGCGTTTTTTGGCAGCCCAAGGGGGGGGTGGGGGTTTAAACCCCTAACCCCCCCCCCCCCCCCCCCACGTAGATCCGCCACTGTGGGAGCGAAGTGTCTATGCGGGGGGGGGGGGGGAGGTGTGTCCCCCCTCCTACGCTAGAGAGATTTTGGCATTTTTGGACTTGAAATTGTGCATTCTGGTGCTTACCTACATAGGAAGCGGCGATTTTTGTTGCTATTTTGAACCCCTATACCCCCCCCCCCCCCCCCCCCCCGTAGATCTGTCACTGATATGCACCTCAGCACGAACATTTTTGACGTTTTGAGCGTTGTAATTGGTAGCCCAAGCCGCGAAGCGGCCAAATTTTTTGGCATTTTTTGCGTTTTTTGCGTTTTTTGCGCCGCCCAAGGGGGGGGGGGGTTTAAACCCCCTAACCCCTCCCCCCCCCCCCCCGTAGATCCGCCACTGTGGGAGCCGAAGTGACTATGCGGGGGGGGGGGGGGGGTGGAGGGTGTGTCCCTCTCCTACGCTAGAGAGATTTTGCATTTTTGGACTTGAAATTGTGCATTCTGGTGCTTACCTAGATAGGAAGCGGCGATTTTTGTTGCTATTTTGAACCCCTATACCCCCCCCCCCCCCCCCCCCCCCACCGTAGATCTGTCACTGATATGCACCTCAACACAGGGAGCGAAGTGACTGAGCGGCGGAGGGCTCCCATGCAAGGGAGATTTTGCATTTTTGGACTTGAAAATAGTGCAATCTCGGTGCTTACCAAGAGAGGAAATTCGGCTCTACATTGACTGTATCTGGAAAGGGTGTCATGATTTGATCGACGAGAAATTTTAAATACATTTTCACGGAGAAAACAAATAGTTGACAAATATGGACCCCAACACAAATATTGTATTTATATGGAGCATCATACACAGTTCTAACTTCACCATTAGGCCGCATTATATGATCGACAACTTACCCTATCGCCAAGAATGAGTCCCGAGGGTGAAGCTACCGAGGGCTGGGGCAGGGTCAAATATGGAGGGTTTGGAAGGGGATCCCCTCCCACGGAGAAGATTTTGCATTTATATACTTGAAATGGTGCAATTCGTGCACACCACACAAGTAGCCAGAGCAATGCCAGCCTAAACTGGAGCTCGTGGCCCCGGTATACAGAAAGAAATACTCACCCCTGAGCATACGCAAATTACACAACAAACTGAGATTATCTGGTCGCGCGCGTAGCGCGCAGCGAAAAAGGATTGTGGATGTACAAATAACTTTTTTAACGGTAGAATTAACAAGTCTTTGCTCATACAACTAATGTTCTTTCCCCAATCGTATACAGATACACACAAAAATATTATATCCTTCCCTAAAACCTGGGGGGGGATGATTGTACATGGCATCCCCCCCACCTTGTGAGCTGGGGGGGATGCATCCCCCTCATCCCCCCCGTTGTCTACGCCCCTGGGTCCTCATGTACTGGTTAATCCCACTACTGGTTTCTTAATGGTTTCAACTGGTTTCTTACTGGTCAGCCTAACTGGGTTCTTACTGGATTCTTACTGGTTGTTCCAGTTGATTCCAGTGTACCAATTTCCATATTGAAACCAGTTAGTATCTACTGGTACCAGTTGGCAACGAATTTTCAACAGTTTTTTTCGACCTGGGGTAGTAAATAAATATGCGCACAGTTACCGGAAAATCACAATACTGAAGTAATCCAAAATGACCACAACAACTATGAAAGACAAATATAGTATTGATAAACAATTTATATAGATCAATATTGACCTGTGATATTGGTATTTCTTCTGTGAATGTAACATATCACTATACTGTTATTTTTTTCCTCTTGTACATATAATTATTTGCTATTACTGAAGGCTTGTTTATGTTAAATATTTTGCTAACGTTGAGAAGTAATGTGAATTGTTTGCACCTCATATACTAAAGATATGATCCAAGAATCAAACAAAACAAACACAAACACACATGTTTATTCCTCCAAATCAACAACAGTTGCATATACAATATACGCACACACGTAACGCAGATACATACGCATACACACATACACTCAAACACACACATACAAACAGCAAATAATGGAAATATACTTGTACATTCATTAGCTTGTTTCATTTTATTTTCAAAAACAAGTTATTCAGCAATCTATTACAATTTACAGATATTTAAAATGGCATATGTACATATTTTGTGCAACACCATATATATATATATATATAAGCCACACAAAAGGACACAAAATTAAACACGAAATATTCAAATTGAGCAATAACAATTAGTGATTCT
This sequence comes from Echinarachnius parma, assembly GCA_037951105.1. NCBI lineage: Eukaryota > Metazoa > Echinodermata > Echinoidea > Clypeasteroida > Echinarachniidae > Echinarachnius > Echinarachnius parma. The sequence continues at coordinate 2,835 of JBAMJV010014164.1, forward strand.
AAAAAAGTTAACATTCACATAATTTTGTCAGCTAAATTGGCCAGCAATTCGACACTTGGATGATTATGTAAATAGTTCCTTTGTATTATGGGTTTGTTGCATGATATTTATTCATTTCTGAAATAAATACCTACTTTACTCATCTGAAATAGTTTGCTGCTTTTGACAGTTTTTTTCTCTTCAATTTCACGATTTCTAGTAAAAATCTGTGAAATAAGGAAAATCATTTGTACGATATTTGATTTGCGTTTGTTTGTAATTCACAAGATCCCTGGTATTGCCGTGTGATAGTTACTTCAAACTGAAATATGTCGGCAGTCTATGCCTGCTATGAAAATTGCAAATTCTGCTACAGCATACCTGAAATAAAAAGAATCAATCATATTTACGGCAGTCCGTATTATTTTAACCATCTTTCTGTGACAGCAAAAATGCATTAAACAAATCTTCTAAATTGATACTTCCATTTGAAGAAGAAAAAATATCTACAAATATGCCCTATGTATAAAAGTTATATATATATTTTGTGGTAAAGTGTAGGTTGGTGACATGTTTACAAATATTGCATTATTTTACCCAATGTATTTAATGAGTTATAATAACCAATCCCACCTATTATATACTTTCTGTGTATATGTTTTGCAGTGATACCTCTATATACGTGTATAAAGTGACTGTTTTTTATATTATATTTTTGAATGATAGTGAAACCACGACTGTAAAATAAAACATTCTTTGTCATAATTCACTTGTACTTTTGAAATGTCATCATTATAGTCGGTACGTGAGAATCAAAATGCATTGATGGGTATGTCCTCCTCTCAAATGTTATCATATTAAATAGGTGAACATTTAAATTACTCTGTGGTATAAAAACATTATTTTAGCATTGATTGGGTATATATTATGTTTAAATATGACTTTCAAGCCCAGAATTAACATTTTAAAACGTGTTTCACGATAATCTTTTTCCTTAAAGAAAGTCTCTCATGAAACTAGTTTGAAAATTGGGGCAAGCCAAAATATATAAATGTACCCCTTTGGAAATCAGAAAGAAAATATATAACTCCAATTATAAACCGTATATGAATAGGAAACATCTGGACAGCAAAAACTTGCATTTGCATTTGAGTTCTTATATCACTAAAGAAATTGCCTGACAATGCATTACATAGCACAAGACATTAACGTACAGTAAAGGACAAGTGGCATAGACATGTATGAATAGTGCATTAATATTGAAGTTGTTCATGAATCAGTTTCAACCACTACAAAGGTATATAAAATTTATGCTAATTATGACTAACTCATTTCAATGGGCACATTGGTGTATGTTAAAGGGCAGCATATAACTACATTATACATGTATAGGTTTAAAAAAACTTGTTCAAGGTCTAATAAAGACGTACGTAAAAGTGTCTTCATTATTAAAAATGTTGGGATACTGACCAAAAATACATAATATAATATCAATGAAAAAGTAGTAAATGAAGTAGGGGGTTCATGATTAATAGCATAGCATAGACAGATTTCTTACAGGAATTACAAAATATTTCTCAATTTGCTCAATTATAATATTAATATATTATCAAGATGAATCATTACCATATCATATAAGATGCCTCCAAGTTTCCATATTTCCCCTAAAAAGAATACTGCTCTGCAGTACTGCTGACCATACAAAAAAAAGACACCATTTCATAGTAATCCAACTGATTTTTATCAAAATACAGTCAACTATAGTCACCATTTGACTAGACCTCAAACTTATACACTACCAAACAAGTTTGTAATGTGGACAACACTGGCATAGATCTGTGAGCAGTTAATTCCTTTTGCTCAGGGGGATGCCCCCTTAACCCGTTCAGGACGGACTGATTTTGGTATAACATGCATTCTCCATAGACTCCTGCCCGAGTATTTTTTAGACCAGTCTTGAACGGGTTCACAAAAGAACTGTTTTTGATTATTTCACTGGCATAGATATATTTAGCATAAATGTTGTTTGTTTTCGGACCCAGGGTAAATGAACAAGATCACCCCTGCCTCTCAATCATCCAGCAGAAAATACAGTCAAATCTGAGGGGGTGATTTTAAATTGAACTTAACTCGAAGTTGGACTCAACTATTATGGAAAGCTATTTGTAGCCTTGGAATACAATATATTCAAAAGCAATAAAGCAAGATTTTTGGACTTTTCATAAATGTTGCATCAAGAACATGAAATCTCCTTGATAAATAGACAATATTTATGGTTTGAATCAACATTTTATGCCTTTGAAAAAGGACTTTTACAACAATTTTTCAAAGAAACTAATGGCTTTCCATACTTTTTAAGTCCAACTTAGAGTCAAGTTCAACTTAGAATATTTGTGAAACACCCCGGCCCCTGTTTAGCGGCCACCTGTCTAAATATAACAAGCGTTCCACTGCAGAGAAAATCAATGGAACCTGTGTTTAGAGGTCACCTGTCTACAGTGGTCACTTATACACATGTTTTAGTGTAGAACGCTTGCAGACCTGTATGCAATATGCACCACACCAATAGCACGAAATGGCGTTTTGGAGGAGATAGCTTCTCACGTATCAATTAGTATCAAGACTATCATCTTGGTCGTGTTGCAAAAAGAGTCGAGATCAATCCCAAAGCTGCGATTATTACAACGCAAGTCTGAAAATGAGCCTATAAATGTGCAAATCTGATTGGCTCAAATGCTTAATTGTATTACACTGCTCTAGCTGCGTATAGAGCTGTTGAGCGCTATGCAGTCAGTTGTAGTATACAGCCCTCATACCTCCTATTTTCTGACTTATGTTCAATAGCAAATTTGCGGCGATTGATCGCAACTCGTTATGCAACGTACCCCCGGATCTGGTTTACTCATGCCGACTGCTGCAGCGGTGTCGTCGTCGTCTGAAGGTGCTGTCCATAGGTGGGTTGCTTGTGACTGCACACGGGCAGGGATCTTGACGCATCACCGTACGTGTGGCCGAACCGATACCGCATCTCTGTATAAACGAACAAATTAACGCATCACAGATTAAATTTTGAGCTTTCAATGTTCTGGCCAAACCAATAACACATCTCTGTACAAATGAAAATTAACACATATCACTCATAACATCTTTGAGCTTACATGGCTACCTTTAATTACTTTGATAAGGGACTACAAAAATTAATTACAAATTGAATTTGAGCAACTGTTAAAACAGCAAAAACAATTTCATGAGACCCCCTCATCATATACTTCTGTGTGGTTGGACTACTATTAACATTTCACCAACAGATGGCGCTATAACAAAAACATAAAAACAGATATTGACTGTAGGGATGCATACCAGAGATGCGCTTCGTGGGAGCCCGGTGGACATCGCTAGCCAAAACCTCTTCGGCGTCCCTTAAAACTCCTTCACAAAACCTGGTTGGCTAGTTTTTAAAAATTCCTCTATATTGCCTCAAGGGCTCATGATAAACAGGAAAACTATATAATATGCATTATTTACCTTAACATTATGTGTGCAATTTTTCCTTCACAACATTTTCAAAACCCTGACTCGGACATCGGACATCGCCAACAAAATATAGCTCTTTTAACCTCAATTTAATCGGCTCCCTAAAAATAACTGTATAAGGAACCCAAATGTTGCTCTTTTTCAGTAATGAAATAATGAAGTGTAAAAATAGTAAGTTACTTAGAAAAAAAGTTAAGGGAGAGCCCTGTATACTTACGTGGTAAGTATCCGGTGTACTTGGGCACCATGCCGATGTTCTTGTAGAGTCTCCTCTGCAACAGTGTGCTCTTATCCTCCTTTGTCAGCTGCAAGCTGGCCTTCGCCTGGTCGTCGCGTAAGGTGGTCCTAAACAGGCAAACAAACAAACAATATACATATAAATTACTTTGGTTTGGAAATCACTAGACGATATGAATGGTTTTTTTTAATAAGTGAAAATAGGCTATAATGAGATGATTGGGATAACTTCCATGGTGGTGTTGACGATGTGGTGATAGAGGAGTGGATATAGATGAGGAAAAATGTATTATTTCAAGTTTGCAACTTGTTAAGTTTTAAGAAGAACTATAACCACATGAAAGAAGGAAAGAGAGAGAGAGTGTTCTCGAAGTCAAATGTTCTATTTTTTTCTTGCATTCTTAATTTATTTTGGCAACAAATATTTATGAACATTTTATATGAAAAAAAATATGTTCAACCATTTGATATAATAAGTATAATTAAACTTCATAAAAAGACAAAATAATATAATAAGACTTAAAGGGATATTTTCTTTCAAATTATATCTTCAAATATAATTCTACATGCAATAAGTAAGGTTATGAGTTGGTCAACCATCGTATAATATTTCATATTTGATGAGTATAGCTTTATTTGGAAAAAATGAAAACAAGCTGTCTTTATTTTATTATAATTTTGCATATAAACACTTCATTCATAGCCATATAAACATGTTTGATACATACCTTGGAGCATAGCCCGGCTTGGAGATGATGGCGTGTCTCTCGGTCTCGTCGTAGAAACAATTGAGCGACTTATCGCACATCTCATTGTATCTGGCTCCAAGTCCTAGCTCCGTCACCCCCTGCCTCGGGATGAACCCTCGGTATCCGGGCATGGGCGCCTCCCGCGACTCCCTCTTGTCATCTGAACAACAAAATTATCATGAAGATAAATTAATATACAGTAGAAATACAATAACGGAATAAATATGATACGTTTTAATGTAATACCTTAGATTGACTATGTATGTTGCATAGCACGAGCTGTATTTGAACTCGGTTAATTTACGATACTAAATTTCAATACTAAATTAAGTTAGTTTTCCCACTGCTCGGCACCAAAACACAATGGAGTACAATTTAAGGTACACTACTATAGAACCAATATTTGGAATACTACAGAATACAGATACAATACGTGTATATTTTATAGAATGCATAATAATAATGATAATAATGTACATGCACTTTATATATTGGGCAGGTACTATTACTAATATACTCTACTTCGCATTACATAATTAAATTATAACAAAAATAAAACAATTAAAAAAGCTGTACTAAAGAGATAAGTTATTAACTTGTTTTAAATGTTTATATATGGATCGAATTGAACCAACATGTGAATTGACAAAACAAATAGTTTTTTTTACTAAGTCAGTCCTTAATATATTATATTATTTTATTCATAATTATTCTTACCGAGTAACACCTTCCCAGGGTTCTGGTCCCGGTAGAAGTTGAGTGCCCTGATGACCGTCTTCTCGTCCGTCTTGGCCTGCAGAGGTCTGGCCTGGACCACGGTGTGCTTCAGGGTCTTGATCTTGCTGTCGTGCGTCTTGGTGTTTGTGAGGAAGTCATCGATGCAGACGTCGCAGTCCTCCTTGTAGGTGTTCCCGAACTTGAACGGCATCCTGGGAATGTATCCTGCACGTCAGATTCAAATATGAGAATTAATCAATGATTTTGATCAGGACATGTCATCTCCCAATCTTCTTCTACAAATGGTGCCCTACAAGCAACTACAAGTGCTATATGGTTCTTCATAATCATTATCACATTGATCCTCATCTTTGTCATCATCATCATCATCATATTCATTGTCATCATCATCATCATCATCATCATCAACATAATCATTGCCATCTTCATCATCTTTGTCATCATCATCAACATAATCATTGTCATCATCAACAAAATCATTGTCATCATCATCTTTGCCATCATCATCATCATCGTTGTCATCATCATCATCATCATCATCAGCATAATCATTGTCATCGTCATCATCATCATTGTCATCATCATCATCATCCTCATCACTATCATCATCATCATCATCATCAACATCATCATCATTATTATCATTATCATATCAAGTGGGTCATCATCTTGTGTTTATGTTTATTTTATCATCTCAAGTTCTGGAAATAAATGAAATTAATTTAAACAAATGTACCTGTATAACCTGGCACCATCTTCTCCGTGAGTTTGTTATCCCCCGTTGATCTGGGCAACCGGAGGGGCTTCTTGTCCCCCTGCAGGGTGGTAGCCCCAGTCAGACCGGTCCCAACATGCTTGGTCGACGAGTCAAAGTAGTTGTTAGGCCACGACGTGATGATGGGATTCTTGTTAGTACGCCTCTGTGATTTACATGTAAAGACAAGTATGTATGATGTTAATAAATAGCTGGTTTGTTTCATAGGTTGGAAAAGGTAAATTATAATATATAATATATCCACTATTGCTGCTTTCTACCCAGGTGTATAAATGGGGACCTGGTAGGAGTGGGACATGTATGCAATTGTACTTGTATACCATCAAGTGAGCCATATGGCTGCCAGAATGCATTGCTCCCAAGGGAGCAGAAAGTGCACGTCATGTGCGGATTGATTGCGAGTGTGTGTCCGATGACCGGGGTAATAATGTAAAGCGCTTAGAGATAATTATCAATTATATCACGCGCTATATAAATCACAAACATTATTATTATTATTTATTAGCTGAATAAGAAACCTTTAAGACATTAAGATTTATACAAGTTGACTTAAATACTGAGAACTTGAGACCTTTCTTGTGATAGAAATAAATGGTCTTTGACTCTTTGTATAATTCGATGATTCCCAAATATGAGGTTTAATAAATATATAATATAATATATATACATTATTATTTTTACAGAAACAAGACAATATATATATTCTATCTATTCAATTTGTTTCAAATCAATACTAAATTTGAAAGTAAACGGGCTACCCCAAACCCTAAGACAACGACAATTCCTGTGCTGAATTTGTGAATAATGAAGGAAAAATACAGGGTAAATGGTGGTTATATAGCTGCAACACTTACATTTTCAAGTGTATTTGTTGCATTCCCGTACGTATCCCCAACATGATACTTGTACTGCTCGATGTAACCACAATACCTGTAAATAAAAAGATGGAGGGACAACAAAACACAACAATTAATATTAAAATCTAAATATGCTGTCACTCAACTAAATAGTTAAATACATATATAAATAAATGCATTAATGAATAAATAAATATATGATATAATACAGAAAAACATTGGCAATTAAATAAAAGAAGGGGCGAATATGATGTTATATTTTTCTGATCGATCAAGCTCTGTATATATTCAAGTAATACTCTTTTTATGACCAATGAATTTTAAATAATATATCAGACATGAACAATTGTTCAACAAGCAATCATAGCAGCTGTCTTATCTGTAAATAATTTGTAATTTTGTTTATTAAGACTGCACATCTACATCGATCCATATCACAAATTGAATTACACATTTAATGAGATATATTGCTGAATAATCATCAAAAATAACCTCAATGGGGTGCTATATACAACGGTCATTCGATCGTAATATGAAATATAAAGTTCATCATATGATTCATAAAGAGAATTTAGAATCAATAATATAATACTATCATGAACAAGAATGAAATACACATCACAGACACTTTATTATTATATGCACATAAACATATAACATACGGAAATAAACAACATAAAAGCGTCGACTCACCCTGGTACTTGCGTTCCCTCCTTCAACTCGGCGAAATCTCTTCTCCTGTTAATGTTCCACGTCGTGGAATTGGGATTGGTTGTGTTCATCATCTTGAAAAGATTTCCACAATTTCCACAATTTCAGAATAAAAGTAAAAGGCTTCTAAATTACTTTAAAAAGCAAAAATCCAGCGCAACATGTACGCCTAAATTCACGCAAGCGGACGACGCGATGTAAACTAGTATTATTCGCTCCGCCGGAGTTTCAGCGTGGATCGGAGTGGAAACGTGTATACTCGCCGTTGCTAAGTACAGCGGGCTTGTTGCTACCCTATTATGTGCGTTGTCAAGTCAAGCCCCCTTTGACCGCGGGGTTCCGGAGCTTGGAGTACCCCTTATGTATTAATTGAATGGGGCGATCGGGCGCGCCTCCAATCCCATTCGATTCGCACGCAAATTATCCTATTCGCAAATAACGCGATGCGGTTACCGTATCCTGCACTGAGCTGTGTATGCGATGCATGCATGAGTGATTCCGGAGAATATGCAGGATGCAATGCACTGGATGTGGGAAGGGTACTTAGAAAACAAGCGGTGAAGGAATTATTATACACCTGTTTTCGTTTTCGTATTTTCTGCTCTTCAACGACAAATTCGTTGACGGTTTCGCAAGTCTTACAGCTGGCCGTTCCGTCGAAACGTGTTGATCAACATGCTGATGGCCATGACTGGAAGACGTGGATGCACTAGCTAGCTAGATGCACTTTACTGAGGAAAATCGCCGTCATAACTGATACTGTGATAGCCAAAATACTTATCTTCTCGACAAAATACTGCAAGAGTGTGAGATATAATAAGTAAGCTATTTCTTCTCAGTAATTATTGTGTGAATGTGATGGTTGCACTTACTGTACGGTTTTAATACATCAATCACAATGTGTACCAGTAAGTACAATGGCAATGCACACTTTGTACAGTTGCAGTTTGAAGCTTGAAATTGAATTATATTCTACGTAGCTAAATAATATATTTTTTTGTTTTGAATACATGATATGCATAAGGCCACATCTACAAAGTAAATGGTTCACTCAGGCTAGGAATTATCAATTATATGCTTTAATTGCTGCGAAAATGTATGTTGTATTATATATGCATGTATTTGATAATCATGAATATATGTCATAATGTAATATGATATCATGAACATATTAATTGAATAATTTTGTTTGGATGTGCATTGTGCAATAAAAGGTTGATATATAGTCTCATAATAAAATCATCAATTAACTTACCTATTAGCCATCACATTCATTGTCATGCATTTTATGTTATCATCAGATCATACATGTACTCATCAAGATCATGATTATCAACAATAACATCATCATCATCATCATCATCACCTTTATCATCATAATCATCATTTTCATCATCATTTTCATCATCATTTTCATCATAATCATCATCACTATTATCATAATCATCATCTTCATCATCACCATTATCATTAGAGCTGAGTCAAATCGAATGGCTATTCGATATCCGACCGTGAAGGTCGGATACCGAATACAAATTTTCGGATACGAATATCCGAAAAAAAAAAAAAAAAAAAAAAAAATCTTTTTTTTTTTTTTTTTTTTCCCCCCCCGTTTAATTTTGTAATCCCTATTCGATAGATTCAATCAAAAAATGGCACATTGAACCCTGCTTATCTATTGATAAAGTTAAAACTTAAGGTATTTTACATACATTCACAAATAAACAAAACAAATAATAAACCAAAACTAAGAGGATTAATATACAAGTGGTATAGTGAGTGCCAAATTTAGAAGAATCTATGATGAGATATCAAAGTATTTCATCTTGACAGCAGTTTGTACACTAACATCACACTATACTGCCGATTCTAATTGAAAAAAACGGACAGAATATCTATTTAAAAAAATTATAAAATTATTTTTTATTTTTTTTATTTATTTTTTTTTTTTTTCGAATATTCGATATCCGACCGTTTTTACACGACTCATATTCGAAATGCAAAATATCCGGTTTGACTCAGCTCTAATTATCATCATCTGTATATAATCATCACCACCACCATCCATCCACGTACGTGCACCACCACCATCACCATCGCCATCATCACCACCACCACCACCACTACCACTACCACCACCACCACCACCACCACCACCACCACCACCACCACCACCACCACCACCACCACCACCACCACCACCATTACCATTGATCACAATCACCATCACCACCACCACCAATACCATCACCACCATCTTCATCATCACCATTATCATCATCAGTATAATCATCACCACCACCATCCATCCACAGCATGCACCACCACCATCACCACCACCACCACCACCACCACCACCACCACCACCACCACCACCATACACCATCACCATCACCATTATTACCATTGTCATTGATCATCACCACCACCATGCACCAACACCACCACAACCACCATTACCATTGATCATCACCACCACCGCCACCACCACCATCACCATCACCATCACCATCATAATCAACCTCATAATCATCATAATCAGATCACCACCACCACCACCACCACCACCACCACCACCACCACCACCACCACCACCACCACCACCACCACCATTACCATTGATCACAATCACCATCACCACCACCACCAATACCATCACCCATACCATCACCACCATCTTCATCATCACCATTATCATCATCGGTATAATCATCACCACCACCATCCATCCACAGCATGCACCACCACCACCACCACCACCACCACCACCACCACCACCACCACCACCACCACCACCACCACCACCACCACCATACACCATCACCATCACCATTATCATCATTGTCATTGATCATCACCACCACCATGCACCAACACCACCACAACTACCATTACCATTGATCATCACCACCACCGCCACCACCACCATCATCATCATCATTATCATCGTCACACACCACCATTACCATCATCATCACCATTATCATCATCATCATCACCATTATCATCATCATCATCATCATCATCATCATCATCATCATCACCATTATCACCATCATCACCATCATCATCATCATCATCATCATCACATTCATCATTAATCACCATCGTCAAATATATTCGACTCATTATCATCTTCATCATCAGATCATCAGCAGCTGATCAAGATAGCACTGCTCAGCATTAGTGGAATGGGAGTAAATATAGAGTATAATTTCAAGGTATACTATTTTATATATCTTCAATATTAACTTTTGTCTTTTTGTCCTTTTTGTCAACATTGTGAACCTGGTATAGACTTGATGCCAGATTGGAGTTGAAAGAGACCGAGGTCGGATGAGGGGGAAAATGGGCAAGAAGAGTAATAACCAGGATCAGGAGTATGACGCCCATGTGGCACAGGTCAGTATATTATTATTGAAGTCGGTTGAGCAGTTTCAAGTTTCAAGTTTATTTTTCATTCCCATCAGGAAAAATACAAGGACCCCGTTGCAGAAAGAGATACAATCGATTGTAAGTTACAATTAATCATAATTAGTCAGATCATGTGATCTTCATGCGCAGATCTGATTGGTTGAAAAGCGCAAATGTTCTGACTTACAATCAATTTTTAACTTACAATCAATTTTTAACGATTGTATCTCTTTCTGCAACGGGCCAAGAACTATATGCATTAAATCACAAACAACATATACGAAATACATTCTAAAAGTGCACATGCTATTTCTTCTTTGCGTAACAAAGAACTATTATTTAATATTTGTATTATTAAAAGGAATTATTAAGTTATTATCATATAAAACAATCAAAATTAAAAGAACAAATGGTGCTGTATATTTCCAGTGGAAAATAGAGGGATCAACTAAAATGCATGGCTCGAAAAATGTGGATCCCTCAAACAAATTATATAATAGCAAATTAAAGTTCAGTTAATAATAGAAGGGGAAAAAAGAAAGAGGAGGGTGCTAAGTCACATGTACTTTTGTTCGGGAATGTTTATTGCCACATGACATAAGCCTTTTGGGCAGTAAGATATGAAAATAAATTTATAATATTTTAAATTCCTCCTTGCAAATTGGCTGCTACAGGTTGCTGAGAACAGCAAGAACAGCTTTCAGCTGTACCAGCTGGTCGATATGAAGGGGGGCGGGGAACTGCTGGACCTGACCAGAGAGGCCATCGGGACCAAGGATTGGCGCCCGCTGGAGGACAAGATAAAGAGTCATGATGTGAGTATATAGACTGGATAGTTCTCGTCAGTACAGACTGATGGGGGGTGGGGGAATACTTAATAGTATTTCTTTATTTTGACACAGATTTTCATCTTTAGTTGTTTATTGTTATTGTCAAAATATTGGGGGGGGCCTGTGCAGTGCCCCCCTCACTCCCACCGTAGCTACGCCACTGTTTACCAATAAAGGACTAAGAGCCTATTGCTTAAAGAATTGCATCGATTGGCATTTGAACCAATTACGAATTTACCTACCAGTCTGATATATATGGGTCATTCCATGGGGTTGGGGCAAAAAATATGACGATGTCCATGTAACGGTGGTATGAGATCTTCTACTACACATGGAAGATGAAATCATCTGTTGAAGATTTGTATGCAATGAATATCATATAGTAGTGCCCTACCAGAATCGTTCCTGTTTCAGTTGCTTTTCTTCAAAATCTTTGCTTAATACACATTTCTCTTTTTACCACCGTTACATGGATATCATATTCAAATTACATTACATAAACTTTGGGTCCATAATATTGATTCACCATGAAGCTTGAGTACTTCTGAAGAGAGTTGGCTATGCTTTTTATGCAAAAACTCAATTTGAGCAAACATTGTTACAGTTGAAATGAGACACAGTTTCTCACTTCTGGTATGTCACAAAAATTGCCCCCACCCCGTGGAATGACCCATATATTGATGATGTGAGTACACAGACTGGATTGTTCTCATCAGGTGAAAAGGTGTTCTGGTCTAGTGGTCAGAGCTCGATCTGCACTTATTAGCCTCCAGGGTTCAAACCTAGGCTGCGTCTATGGCATGGTCGGTGGTGAAGCGACGGGGGGGGGGGGGGGGGGGGAATGAAATAATTTGAAAAAACAACAGGAAACATAGGGGGGCATTTTTTGAAAAAACTAAGAAATACCCAAGGTGTGCCCCCCCCCCCCCCCCCCCCAAATCAGTCTGACCACACTAGGCCACTGGGCGTGTTTACAATCAAGGGCAGTCCCAGACATAAATACCGTAGAACACCATCGTCAAGCACCCCCAAGCACCTATACGCATCTTGCTTTTAAAGACGTTTCCATGAGATTCACCTCCATTATTATCCTCATGAATATTCCTCACCATTATTTGCATTCTTGATTAAAGTTTCCCGTTTGGACAGAGAGCGGGCGCTCTTTAAAAGCAAGATGCATATAGGTGATTGGGGGGTGCTTGACGATGGTGTTCTACGGTAATCAATTGAAAACAAAAATAAAAGAAAAACACATAAGTACTTAGCCAATTAAGGAATAGGTGCCTATTGCATTTAGGGTTGGGATCAATATTTTGCAAGATATTTATTAAAGAGTGCTACATCCATTTCTATCTATATAATTATAATAATAATTAATATTTATATTGTGCAAATATCCACCTAATAAGGTGCTCGAAAGCGCATGAGAGAGGATAGTATAGAGTTGTGAAACCAAACAAAGAAGAAGGGGACAGTATAGATGAAGGGGAAAAAGGTCAACTTTTAACTCTTAGCACCCTTTCCCTTCTCAAGCAATGGTATGTTTTCTTTTTGCATCTTAGGTGAAAAGGTTTCTGTACAATGATGGGTACGGTATGGACATCTCCATAGAGAGGCTGGTCAAGATGAGAATCGGGGGTGACCAGAAGAGAAGAGAAAGGGTCGAAGAGGAAAAATCATTGTCAAAGAAGAAGGGATCAAATACAGTCGTGCCAGAGACCACAGGTAAGGTGGAGATGGGAATGGTATAAACAGGGCTTGATGGCACTAGCGCTTTGCTCGATTCCAACTAACGTACAGTTTACTTTTTGATATTTCATTTTTAGCTTCATCCATAATTGATGTTTTGGATTTGAAAAGGTTACTGGATACTTTAATGCAAAATTATTCAGTTTTCGTTCAGTTCACAGCTTCTTATTGTTTTACATTTAATACTTATATCCTTTCTTTCAGTCAAGTACTTAGTATGCTGGGGCTTGAATCCTCAGGGGATAGTGCCTTGACCATGGGTGTATATTCAGTTCACACATTTGAGGGTTAATACAAAATAATTAGCGCTTGTTCTTGCAGTCTTGCATAACGTCTAATTGTTCATTGCAATCGTATCCTGGGGCTTTGTTCAGGGTATATAAAGTACCTTGTCCCTGTTTCTTTATTAAATTGGTACATCTTCAGTTCATCTCTTTCTGTCAAGCACCACAATTGCTGCCTAGTGCTTTGTTAACTCTTAACGTGCCAGGGATTTTAATGCTCTATGGCATTTGTGTGCATTGTAACTCGCAAAAATGTGAGCTTGGCACCTTAGGAGTTAGGGAATATAAAGTACCTTAATAGCCCTGGGTGTATATTGCACGTTTAGGACTATTCAGCACTTGTTCAGTTCATTACTAACTTCGTATTGTTTATTTCTTTCAGTGAAGTACCGCAAGGTGTGCTGGAACCTGGATCAGAGGGGAGCTGTGGGAGAAACGGTTCTCCACCTCTGTATGCTCAACGGCACCAAGCTCCACAACGAGCTGGCCAAACAACTGGTCCAAGTCTACCCGCTGCTGGTCAACGATGTCTTTCACACTGATATCTACTATGGTAAGTAACATATAATGTAAATTAAAATTAGCAAAGAAAATTGGGCTAAAAAATCTAATTAATTCTTTCTTTATATTGTGTCTTTAACAAAAGGTGAGAGCAGTCTCCACTTTGCGATTGTCAACGAGAACTAAACGATGGTCAAATTATTAGTGGAACACAGGCTAAAAAATATAATTAAGTCTTTCTTATTGTGTCTAAAAACAAAAGGAGAGAGCAGTCTCCAATTTGTGATTGTCAACGAGGACTTAACGATGGTCAAATTCTTAGTGGAACACAGGCTAAAAAATATAATTAAGTCTTTCTTATTGTGTCTAAAAACAAAAGGAGAGAGCACTCTCCACTTTGCAATTGTCAACGAGAACTAAACGATGGTCAAATTCTTAGTGAAACACAGGCAAACAAATATAATTCATTATTTCTAATTGTGTCTAAAAACAAAAGGAGAAAGCAGTCTCCACTTTGCAATCGTCAACGAGGACTTTGCGATGGTCAAATTCTTGGTGGAGCACGGGGCAGACGTGCACGAGAGGGCATGCGGGGGGTTCTTCCTCCCGGACGACCAGAAGAAATGCAGACGTGATAGCTACTCGCAGGAAGCCATCATCGTGGACAAGAAAACAAACTATAAGGGGTATGTTTCAGATTAGTTTATTTCCCTCGTTCATGAATGCCAGATTATAGTCACACTTTTGTTGGTGTTCTTGAAAGGTACATGTACATGTATTACACAAATTATTGTGTGATATTTATATAAGCGCTATCAAACCAACCTAATTTTCATTATCTTGTCATTCAAAGTAACATTAAGCGGTACAAGTTGCAACGATTTTCCCCCTCAATCATTTTTTCTCTCTCGTTGCTGTTACAGACACACATATTTTGGTGAGCGTGCCTGGAGCATAACTTTGTTCATAGAAATAAGCGATACAAATTGTAATGTTTTTAGCCTCTTCCTTTCTCTCTCTCTCTCTTGTTGCTGCTTAATAAAGACACACATATTTTGGGGAGTACCCGCTGAGCTTTGCTGCTTGCCTGGAGCAAGAGAACATCCTGCGCTACCTGTGGAGCCAGGGCGCTGATGTCAACAAACAGGATTCAAACGGCAACACTGCGCTCCACATGGCAATTCTGAATGACAAGAAGGTAGATATTATATTTCAACTTTTTCTTGTGTA
Organism: Echinarachnius parma; assembly: GCA_037951105.1. Lineage (NCBI taxonomy): Eukaryota > Metazoa > Echinodermata > Echinoidea > Clypeasteroida > Echinarachniidae > Echinarachnius > Echinarachnius parma. The sequence goes on from JBAMJV010014164.1 coordinate 18,423, forward strand.
CCGTACATGTATATCTGTTTGATTATGAGTGCAATTTTTATGTGGGCTGATGGCCTGGGGTGATTTGCTGTAGAATGAGCGAGTTTTTTCCTGATTGCTAAGGGTTTTGCCTGAGTATAAGGTGACAATGTCCAAATATTGGTGTTATTTCATTGTCCAAATATAAGTGTTTTCAGGACTCTAACCCGTTCCCTACAAGTTTCTGACACCCCCATAGACTGTACACAACCCACTCGGTTCCCGTAGTCAAGGGGTCGACTTAACTTAACTTTCAACAAATATAATCTTATTTATTTTACAGGCGCAGTTTATTCAGTGCTATGAGCTAGGAGCTAGTTGTGACATCAAGAACCACCAGGGTTTCACGCCGCTGTGTCTGACCGCGGAGTTGGCGAATGAGGAATTCTACGAGAGCATCATCCATCTGGAACGGCAGGTCTCTTGGAAGTACGGCGACGTGACGTGCGCCCTCTATCCCCTGGCAGACCTGGACAGCATCGGGGACGGGGGCCAGGTGAACGAGAAGTCCGCCTTCTTTACTATCGTCATGCAGGTGAGGGTGATTATTATTATTATTTATTGGACGCGGTGTGGCGAGATGGTAGAGCCTGAGTTCTCCAGTGCAGTGGGATCCCAAGTTCAAATCCAGTGACATATTGTCCATTGCATTTGTCCTTCGGCAAGACAATTCATCCACTTTTGATGCTCTTTACCCATGTGTATAAATGGGGACCGAGACGGTCGATGGAGACGTGTTTCCTTAGCACTGTGTGCCTCTAACAGGCAACTGGCTGGAATGCTCCCTAGGGAGTAGAAAATGTTCACTTTGTGTGCAGGAATGATTGCAGTGACTGGGGTAATAATAATGTAAAGTGATATGAAACTTGCGTGAATAGGGCTATATCAAATAACCCATCATTAGTATTATTATATACAGGGTTATTGGCAGGGCCTGAGAAGCCTGGAAAGTCTTGGAAATTGACTTGTGTTTTCCAGGCGTTACAATTAATTCAGGGAAAATTGTATACTGATCTCATGGGTTATGTAAAGTCATGGAAGTGCAATAGACAAATACTACGATGTAGGCCAATCTTTTCACTTACACCGAATTGCATCAATTTTTTACAAACAAAAAGTACTGAAAGAAGTCAAAGAGCCTTGTTTACGTTGGTGAAAATTCATGGAATTACTGTAAACGTTATTGAAAGACATGGAATATTGACTTAGAAATACACAGTCAAACCTGCAGCTAAAGGAAACAATGAAGAAGGGAATACAACACAATTAGAAACCCTGTATTAAAGGTGCACCTGTAAAGTGTAAGATATTGCCTAAAATGACATTTGAGACTTCAATCCTATACCAAAATCATTGTAAGATAATTATGTCCGAATGATGTGTGAAAGTTTCATTGAAAAAAAACACTGCATTCCTGGTTAAAAAAGCGAAAATTGACGTCCGCTTTTACAACTAATTACAGTATGACGTTTATGACCGTTTATAAACACTCTTGAGCTAAATGATTATCAATGATAGATATCGCCATACTAAAGGGGCATTTGAAAAAATCTAACCCTATTTTTTTCTTCTTTTACCATAAGCCAAACAACACGGTAGAAGATAAATGTGGAAGTTCAAATAAATTTTTGTGGAGATAGACACTTTACAGGTGCACATTTAATTAGCGACTACTCTGGAACCGCGGCAGATATCAAGTGTTCTTTTCATGACTTTTTTCTTTGAAGTCTTGCGCAACTTTTGGTACTAAATTTGAGAAGATAGGACCAAGCATTACAAGGTCACATGACCAATAAGGGTCAAAGGTCATCCAAAAACAGTGACTTTTCCATACATTTGTGTGTAATGGAATGGACATACAATCCATTTTCCCCATATAATTGTATTCTTTCCTTGTCTTTATGGTTGTCATATCTAATATCATTGTCAAAATAATACAAAACATAACAAATATGAACCATATAATACAAAAGAAATGAAAAACAAAGGAATACATAAGAAATTCTTTAAAAATTAGAAAAATTAGCAAAAATTAGCGTACTTCGCTAATGAATATGCACATAATTTGCATATTTAATGTTGGATCATTTAAACGAAAACATGAACGCGTCGCTAATACTTCAATGTACCTCCCTCAAAATTTCGCGTTAATCAGACAATCGGTCTTCGAGATCTTGGGGGGGGGGTCAAATTGAACCCCCCCCCCCCCCCCTCCCCCAGTAATAACCGTGTCTGAAATAGCCCAGTTAAAATAGGGTTAAGCGCTGAATAAATGCTGTCTATCAATATATTATTATTCTGACTTTTTTTTCCAAGGATGACCTTGAGCACTTGGCCTTGATGAAGGGGCTGGTGAGCAAACTGCTAGATGAGAAGTGGAAGACATTTGCGCGCTTTCAGTTCTACGTGCGCCTGGGTCTCTTCATCCTCTACCTCATCCTCCTCACAACGGCGTTCTACCTGCGACCAGGCGTGGTGAGTTTTCATATTCTTATTCGGAAACAAATGTTTTATTTTATTTTATTTTAAAGGGATCTAGTAACTTTAATGACAATCTGCAAAATGTGATGAATGGTTGATAGAAATTAGTGTTTTTGTGATCTGATATGTCCACTCACTATAATGTGTGAACATTTCATGTTTTAAAAATGGATGTTATATTGCGAGTAATGAGTGAAAATTCAAATTGATATTGGCTAACTCATTGCCCTGACTTTAATTTGTACTAGTTTCTAACTTTCAAGTGGATCATTCAAAATGTGAACCCCTCCAATCATAAATATCTTTTAAACGAAAGGGAAGAAAAAAAACCTGCTTAATGTGAAATACGTGTAGTTAAGGACAACTGTCTTATATCCATAGATCAGACAATATACAACAAATAACTACATGTACATGTAAGAGTCTTTTATGAAATCAGTCTCGGGATAACTGCGCTTATTTGAAGATTGATAACTGTATTCTTTGCATATTCTGTTTTTAATTCACTGTAATCAGTCATGTTATTATTATTTATATCAACCATAACCAGGACCGCAAAGCCGAGGTTATGATCGTAGAGGATGAGTTTGGAAATATGACAAATGTAACCGTGACCAACAGATGCTACTTGCTGTACACAGATTCTCCCAGTGATAAGGTAAGCATTTTGTTTTAAGTAGATCGCTGTCCAATTGTTTATATGTACATTTTTTGTTATTCTGATCAGTAAGCGTACAATTTGGAAAGCATGTATGTATTATGTATGATCTCATTCAAGTAATTAAATGAAGTAAATTTTATTGTAATAAAATGGCACTTCCCACATCGATTGCACATTAAATATTATTACGAGCCCATTTCAATCTTCTGTTACTCTAAGTCAAACAGCAATTAGTACAAGACAAATTTGGAAGTTCCAAGTGATTTTGATTGAAATATGACAAAGTTAATGGATCACTTTATTAGGCAAATCCAATGCGGAGATAATCAATAACAAAAGAACAACTACATTGCTTTCATTGGTTTCAGTGTCGCCTGTTCTTTGAGTGTATGACGGTGCTGGGAGCCCTCATGTTCCTCTTTTTCGCTGCCAGGGAACTACACCATCTGGGCAAGCTCTACTGGAATGTTCTGGTAAGCTTTGCATTATTAGTTAACCCGTTCCCTACGAGTTTATGAAATCCCCATAGACTTTGTACACAACCCACTCGGTTCCCGTGGTCAAGGGGTTAACAACACAAATGTAATGGATCAGATACAAATTATAAACATACTTCTTTGCTGCCAGGCCGAATTGCACCATCTTGGCAATTAAGATCTTCTGGAATGTTCTGGTAAGCTTTGCAATAACCCATTCCCTTTGATATTCTCAAATCCCAATAGACTTAAGTTTGTACATATAACCCACAAGGATTTGGTAGGCAGGGGGATATATATAATTATCAACAAACAGAATGGAAATGGGTCAAATACAGATTATATTGCATAATAAACAGCTGAGCCAATAGAATCAGGTTTGATAGACAGGAATAAAGCTTCCTGATGAACTCTTCTTCGATGCCAGGCAATCCGGGCAATTTAGCTCTACTGGAATGTTCTGGTAAACTTTGCATCAATAATGTATCAACAAACACAAAGAAAATAGATCAGATACAAATTATATATATACTTAGAAGCGGATCAAACTTTCTATAGCCACAATAGTATGAAAAAGTATGGAAATTAATATATAAATAAAACTTTATTGTTCCCTTTTCCAGCGGAGTGCTCCAGCGAAGGCTCTGTTCCTCATGTCCTGCTTGTTTGTGATTCTGGCCTGCTTCGGTCGCATCTACCCGTACTGTTTCCCCTACTTCGAGGATGTGATGATCATTCTCTGCATTCTCACAGCATGCCCGTTCTTCCTCTTCTTTTTGAGGTATTTTTATATAAAGTCTGAAAAGAATACTAGATAAACATCATTTACATTTTTCTGGTGGCAATTTAGATTTTGGTGGCCAAGTGGTACTCCTATAATTGCCAGCAAAATTTGCATGGTTGTTTGCCTTTTCTTTTTCATGATCCGAAGTATTTGCAGAATAAGTTTGCTTACATGATTATATTGATAGTGTGTTCTTTCTTTCAATCATATTATTTATATTTCAAAAAATGAATGCATTATGTATTCATACTACTACTTTTTGTTATTCAAATTTTTGAAATTGACAAGTGTTTACATTATTTCTATGTTTCATATCTTGCCACAAAAAATGGAAGTATAATTAATGTAATTGTAAATTGAAATCATATACTTATTTAAACCTATCTAATTTCAGATATCACTATTTGTCATTTTTATGCCTCCGCAACGAAGTAGCCGGAGGCATTATGTTTTCGGGTTGTCCGTCCGTCCGTCCGTACGTACGTACGTACGTACGTACGTCCGTACGTACGTACGTATGTACGTCCGTACGTACGTACGTACGTCCCGTTCTCGTGATCGCGTTATCTCAAGAACCGATTGACGGATTTTCACCAAACTTGGGTCATGTATGTATCTTGGGGGGCCGATGATCTGATTAGATTTTGGGGTCATGAGGTCAAAGGTCAAAGGTCACAGAGCTCATTATATATGCAAAAATAGCTCGTGATCGCGTTATCTCAAGAACGGATTGACGGATTCTGACCAAACTTGGTACATGTATGTATCTTGGGGGGCCGATGATCTGATTAGATTTTGGGGTCATGAGGTCAAAGGTCAAAGGTCACAGAGCTCATTATATATGCAAAAATAGCTCGTGATCGCGTTATCTCAAGAAGGGATTGACAGATTCTGACCAAACTTGGTACATGTATGTATCTTGGGGGGCCGATGATCTGATTAGATTTTGGGGTCATGAGGTCAAAGGTCAAAGGTCACAGAGCTCATTATATATGCAAAAATAGCTCGTGATCGCGTTATCTCAAGAAGGGATTGACAGATTCTGACCAAACTTGGTACATGTATGTATCTTGGGGGGCCAATGATCTGATTAGATTTTGGGGTCATGAGGTCAAAGGTCAAAGGTCACAGAGCTCATTATATATGCAAAAATAGCTCGTGATCGCGTTATCTCAAGAAGGGATTGACAGATTCTGACCAAACTTGGTACATGTATGTATCTTGGGGGGCCGATGATCTGATTAGATTTTGGGGTCATGAGGTCAAAGGTCACAGAGCTCATTATATATGCAAAAATAGCTCGTGATCGCGTTATCTCAAGAAGGGATTGACAGATTCTGACCAAACTTGGTACATGTATGTATCTTGGGAGGCCGATGATCTGATTAGATTTTGGGGTCATGAGGTCAAAGGTCAAAGGTCACAGAGCTCATTATATATGCAAAAATAGCTCGTGATCGCGTTATCTCAAGAAGGGATTGACAGATTCTGAACAAACTTGGTACATGTATGTTCCTTGGAGAGCCAATGAACTGATTAGATTTTGGGGGTTATGAGGTCAAAGGTCACAGGGCTCATTATATGTAAAAGTAGCTTGAGATTGGAATTCTCAAGAACTGAATATCAGATTTCAATCCAAATTGATACCTGAGTGTATCTTAGGGAACAATTGTAGTCATTAGATTTTGGGGTCATGAGGGTAAAGGTCAAGGTCACTGATAGCTCATAATTGTGATACGTCAAGATCTAAAAGACAGAGTACCATCAAAATTGAGTTAACAGAATTAATTCAGTGTACAGTATAGTTGATTTGGGCTTGATATAAATAAATTGCGTAATGGCGGAGGCATCATTTTCGACTGCGCGCAGTCGAAGATCCATCTAGTTTGTTTATATTTTTTGACAGAGTGTATGCATTACTTGGACCCTTCATCTTCATGATCTACAGGATGATCAAGGGAGACCTGGCAAAATTTCTTCTACTCTATCTTATATTCTTTATTGGCTTCTCGCAAGGTTAGTGACTTATTTAACACAGGGAAAAAATTAAATTTTATTTTTCGGGGGCTACTTTCCAAGCTTGCCTGCATGAAAATAACTCTCCAAAATTTGATTTGCATTGAACTCTGCAAATTTCTGGGGGCTTTTTTAGCATTTAGGGGGCAAATTCGCCCCGAGACCCCATGTATTTTTTCACTGATTTAACATTTTATAGAATAGTACAGTGTACATTAATAATTCACTTTGTAATGCAAAGGAATTATACAGATTTAATTTGTTTGAAATATACTTTTTAAGTAGACTTTTCTTTCTTCCAGGGCTATGTCTTTATATTGTCCCGTTCTTCCTTCTTGGCTGTTTCACGTTTCTTCTTATACTTACCCTTTTCATGAGCTTTGAGCGACCTATAGCTGTATATTTTGCAATATGATTAATTATTCAATATTATTATTATTATCATTATTAAATTCAAATTTATAATGTGGTACACAATTATCACTATTACCCCTCGTCATCTGGGCACATTTCAAACCTGCGCAATTATCTTGTGTACTTTCTCAACTCCCCGGGGAGCATACTAGCAGCGAGCAACCTTATCGGCGCATCAGGCTAATTAACACCCGACCTTTTTCGTGGCATAATTTTTTTTAAATGACATCTATACATTACCTTTACAAGAATAACTGCAATTTTGTTGTAATATTATGCTTAATCAGTAAAACACATTTATTAGCTGATATATAGTTTGATTATAGTTTTTTATTCGTAGAATCCAAATTACAGGCTTGTTCGATCTGAAATTTTATGTCGGTGGTACCGTCTACTAAAAGACTGTTCAGACGATTTGTAAAAGGCGGACACTCCCTTACGTGTTGATATTTTGTATTCTGTGATGGAAGTTATAGCTCAAAAATGATGGTTTAATCGTTTTTGTTTTTGTTTTTCATATGAATTAACTCTTTAACTCCGTTGCCTTCCTCCATACAGCTATTCACATAGTTTTCCTCAGCTCCTCCGTTGACACCAACTTCATTGACTCCTCCGTGAGCATGTTCGTCATGTCTCTGGGAGAATTTGGCGATCTGTACGACAAGTTTGATGACACTATGTATCCACACATGGCCAAGGTAAGTGAGCGCAGAGTGTTTCACAAACATGTGTTGTTCCCTATTTGACCTAGTTCTAAACCCTTTCCCATTGAGATTCTGACATTCCTATATACTTTGTACGTAACCAGCAAGGTTCCTAGCAACAGGTGAACATGCTGTCACAGGCCCGTAGCCAGGATTTTTCATGGGGAGGTGCGTAATTTACAAAAACGGGACCGAGACCACTTGCCAAAAATGTTTGAGGCCGTGACCACAGGCTGAGATTCGTGAAAGCCGGTTAAGATGGTCGAGACCAATGAAAAGTGGACTCAAGACCGGTAAAAAGTTGACCGAGACCGGCAAAAAGTGGACCTTTCAGAATTTGGGTGGGTGCGTACGCACCCAACTGGCTACGGGCCTGTGTCAGTTGTGGTAATACACGAAAGGAGTTCTGACTTTTTCTTAAATTTTGTCAGTCCTCGCCTGTTCATATTCCTTTAATTTGTTTGGTTTGTTTGGTGCGTTTTCTCTATCTTTATTAATTTTTTATTTAACTTTTGTTTGTATTTTGATGATGAAACCCATGCACATTTTCTACCTGCTGTAGTTATAATAGCTAAATGTTTGCCCGTGATATTTGTGTTATTCTGTCTCTTTCTACAAATTTAACCCCTGCACATAGATATGTTATTTTAATCTTTAATTAGAGAATGTGCATTTATATCAGCTGTAATAGTTTGAATAATTGTAGGTTGGTCTATTTTACACTTTGCACCAAATAACTCTGCTCTGTCTGGCTTCCTTTCAAATGATGTGGTGGAAGTGGTAGCTCTAGTTTTGTCTTTTATTCATAATTTTAATTTAATTGTATTTTATGTTAACTTTTCTTTGTAATTCTAACTTTACTGCATTTTATATTAACTCTTCTTTATGATTTCAATTTGACTGCTCTTCTTTTACGATTTAAATTTTTGCTGCATTTTATATTAACCTGTGCACATATTGATCTACTTATCTTATAATAGAACGGTTGGCTGACATGTCCAGTTTTGATTTGTCTCCCGTTATTAGTAGAGGCACGGATTTTCCGCGATCGCGGAAAATCGCGGAAAATCGCGGAATTGACCATTTGAAACGGAAAATGAGTTCTCAAACGGAAAATCGCGGAAAACCTCTTTTTCCTCAAAAATTCATATTTTGTAGTAGAAAACTATCAGAAGAAAACAAATGACAAAAAAGTACAAGAAAGACGATGTCGAATGCAACTTACAACGACAAGAAATCCGCTGCGTTTATTATGACAGCCGATCTAGCGCGGTGCGGCGAATACGGCATACGATCGACGTCGTAGACTAGCTACCCCGGCGCGCCCCGGCCCCGCAGCTAGCTAGCTGCTATCAGTCAGAGCTAGCTGCGCCGTACCATGTCACCCATGTACGTAATATTAATACTGCACATGATTCTCAAACGTTCTGTACGTTGACATCCAGTCCGCCCTCTATCGGTACAGCCCGCCATATCACTGGTTTACTTTGCGTGCAGGTTATGGGTCTCATTTCTTACGCGAGATATCCATCCGCCGGGAATTGGGGAATTCCCCAATTCCCGGCGGATGGATATCTCGCGTAAGAAAAAAGACCCGATAAGCTGCACGGAAAGTATACAAGTGAAGTGTTAGTGTTCACTTATTCGTGTCGTTGTACTGATATGATGTAAGCTTCAGTACACATGCAGGTTCGAGGGGTTAGAAAATGTTCGAGATATAATCAGCGCACACGTGTATAACAATTACTTCCGCGTTCGTTCCGGGGTATATACTACGGCTTTGGTAATGGTACGGAATTCGATTACGACACGACGTCACCACACGCTGATAGTGATACGTATGAAAGCTTGAATTGAAGTTGAAGCGAGAGAAAATCGGTAAGTTTTCACAATAAATACCTATATTATGATTTTACCATACTCATTGAATTTTGTATAGAGTTTGATGGTAAACGGAATTTGCAGTTTTTCACATGTACAACGTCTATGGCAAAACGGAATTTCCGTTATTCAGGCAGGTAAAAACGGAATTCCCGATTTTCTGAAACGGAAAAGGCCTTTTTTTGAAACGGAAAATCCGTGCCTCTATATTAGTATATCTATAGACATACACATTGCACCATATAACTCTGCTTTGCACTCCTTTCTTTCAGAATATTTATTAAAGATTCCTTCTGCTGCTTTCCTTTGGTTCTGATCTCTGTAACAGGTGTGTTTTCTCTAACAATATATATATATATTTTTAATAATTTTCCATTATGTTTGAATGAACTTGATAATAAAGCTGCCTCACTTTTGTTGATCCCTCGTACTTATCCCTAAGTTGATTTTGGAGGATTCGTATGAATCCACTTATATTACCCAGGTCTCAACACAAGCACTTGCCCGCTTGTCCAGGGCAAGTCAAATTTGATGTCAAGCAAGTAAAATTTCATAAATAGTCCAGTTTGCTTGCCCGATTGGGCAACTTAATAATTGTTCAACTACAAGAGAACAATAGTGTTTCATATGTGTAAATCTCATTTCGAAGTAAGAGGGCAAGTCAATCTTTATAATGGGGCAAGTAAAATGTCAAAATGTATGATTTTACTTGCCCGAACGTGCCAGTTAAGAACAAAGTATGTGTGGAGGCTTGATATCACAAGTAATATATAATTTAACTTAAATACTAAACTAGCTGACATGGTAAGTAACAAACAACACAATGTGATATGAAAGAAAATATGATACAAACAAACCACATGGCACAATAGAAATGATCCATATACTAGTAATACATTACGCAAACCTTCACACTAACTTCCTCTTTGGGCAATATAATGATACATATTTTAATGTTAGGCCTATTCTTGCCCAAACAGAAACCTTGCTTGCCCACTCTCTTCCCTGGGGGGGGGGGGGGGGGGGGGGGGGCGGGGGGGGGGGGGACACTCCCAACATGACTGGCTACGCACCCGCATCCAAAAAAAGCGTTGAAAGGGTATCATTTTCAGCTATACAGCGTCGTCAACGTTTTCCTTATTAAAATGGGGTGGTTTTCAGCACTCAGGAGAAAAAACCCAGAAAAGGGGTACCTTTTTCAGGTGCACAAGTTTTCAGCTATACAGCGTCGTCAACGTTTCCTTAAAAAAGGGGTGGTTTTCAGCACTCATTAGAAAAAACCCACAAAAGGGGTACTTTTTCAGGTGCACAAGTTTTCGACGTTAGGGTCCATTTCAGAGGTTGATGGACATGGGTGGTTAGCACTTTTGTATGAGAGTGACCCCCCCCACCCCCCCCCCCTCACCCCCCCGGCTTTCTTCTAGATGAGATTTATATACTGTGATGAATTACTGTTTTCTCTTGTTGTTGACCAGTAATTTAGATGTCATATCCTGCAACCAAATTAATTATGCATGCTCTTTCCTTGCCAAAGATGACCCATCATAGTTTATATTGCCACAGTGATTATGCTTGCTACTTTATAAAATACAAAATGCTACATTTATTTGTGTATGTTTATCAACATTAAAGGGATCTAGTAGCATTATCAAAATCCACAAAACTTACTTAGAACTAAATAGAGCTTACTTAAATAGCAGTTCTCACATTGTTCATTAATTGTATTTATATTACCAATGCAAACTTGTAACTGGTATTGTTTCTAAATTTCTCCTTTGTTAAAAAGATATATTATTCATAATTGAAGTGTTTGGCTTTGACATTCTACACTGGAGAAGTTAATTGCCTACAAAGTCAGTGCAATGAGTTAGCAAATGGCACTTTGCATTTTTTCTTAATTTCTTGGTCTGATGACATCCTTTTTACAATAGAATTTTCACACATTACCCAGCAGACATATCAGATTACAGATTACAGAAAATCATAGAAAAATTTATCAAATCCCGGGATCAAATTCCTGAAATTCCTGCTAGCTCCCCTGAGATAGGGGGGTACATTGAGTAGTGTTCAGGATTTAGGGGCCGGTCTCCAAGGCAGGAAAAGCCTGCGAAAGGGGGGTTCAGAAATGTTGGCAGTCCTGAGATAGGGGGGTGCTTTCAAAGGGAGGGAACCATCATATACGCGTACCCTAAATAATACTGAGTGGGGGGGGGGGGCGGGGTTCATCGGCACGTAAAACACACCAGCAAATGTGGAGCTTGCCACTTGTAGCACATAATATAATCTTAAAATAAGATAATGATGTTAGCGCGTAATTGTAAATAATGTTAGAAGTAATAAGTTTATTTCGTATTTGTAAAGCGCCTGAAGAGGATTTTATATTAGGCGCTATTGAAATCGAACGTAATAATTTTATAGGGGTTAATTAATGGAAATTACCCAAACTTAATCTTGTTTTGCAGTTCCTGTTCTTTGTGTACATGGTGCTGGTGACGCTGCTGCTGGTCAACATGCTGATCGCCATGATGGGCAACACATTCAGCACCATCGCCAACGCAGACTGCGAGTGGCAGAGACAGGTGAGATGTACACCAGTTCTGTGCTGATCGATAGTAAAGAGTCTGAAATTGTAGACTAATGTGTAAACAACTATTGTACTGCCAATAAACAACAACAAAATTGTACCATCAGCACATGTACAGAGAATACATGTGCCGATGTGCGTGGTATACTAGTAGTAGACAGGCTAGAGTAATACAGAATTGTTCTTTTTTAATTTTCATTTAGAATGTATAAACAAAAACCCTATGTTTGAAATAATTTACATTAAAAAGTTGCATCACTTCGATCAGTGATACCTCGCACATATCCCTAAGTTGATTTCTTATCCTTCGGATTTATAATCGGGTTTATAATCAGTTATAGTCAGGTTTATAATAGCTTCTGAACATCAAGAGCATTGAAATGGGTGTCGGGGACAAACAACCAGCACAAGGGCTTTCTAGCTCGGTTGGTAGCTAGACCACCGGTCTAGCAATACGGAGGTTTCGGGTTTGAATCCCAGAGAAACCCTATTTTCTTTGCTCATTTTAATTTTATATTACATATATATTTCTGGCCAGTCTTCCCCCTATGTTTAAAATAAGAAACTGTTATGTGCTTGTTGTTGTTGCAGTGGGCCAAGGTAGTCCTGGTCTTGGAGCAGACCATGTCGCCCCTTGCACGGGAGACGGCACAGCAGATGTACTCCCAACCGGTGGACGATATGCCTGGGACTAGGGCCATGGTACAACAGACAGAGAATGAGGTAAAGTGGGACAGTACTCAACCTGTTTGAAACGATGGGCCCCTCCTAGGCCCACCCCTACCCTTCCCTACAATAAACTTTTACTGGCGCTATAGTTCCTGTGTCCTTTCCTGGGTCCCGTTGCAGAAAGAGATGCAATCGATTGCAAAGTTGCAATTAATTGCAAGTCAGAAAATTTGCGCATTTGAACCAATCAGATGTGCGCATTTGGTCACATGATCGGACTTACAATTAATTGCAACTTTACAATCGATTGGATCTCTTTCTGCAACGGGGCCCAGGACTACCACAGTCCTTTTTTAGGACTAACCAAGAAAGAATAACAGTCCTTTTCAGACGTATCCAGGCGGGGTATGAACGGCCTTGATTGGTTAATGAAATCGAAAAGAGGCCACAGATTTCAGTGAAAACTAAAGGTTATTTCACATGTCCATAGGTTCTATGTATTTTATTATTTGTAAGCCCTGATACAATGAGATATAATATGATATAACGAGGTAAATTCACAAGTAATTAAGATAGTTGGTGATGCTTCCGAATGTTGTGCAGTCAAGTCTTGTAAGAATTAACTCTGGTACAAACAACTTTTAGCCACCGAGTGTGTTATATTGGCTGTCCTCTATATACAGTCAAACCTTTTGTAGCGGCCACCTGTCTATAGCAACCAACCCGACTATAAAGTGTTCCCCTGCAGAGAAAACCAATGTTATGGAACTTTTCTTGTTTTTCTTACATGGTCACTGATCAATGTCCTGGTATTGATGTTGTTCAGTATTTCATTTAACCCATTGACTACGGGAACCGGGTGGGTTGTGTACAAAGTCTACAGTGATTTCAGAATCTCGTAGTGAACGGGTTAAAGGGATCTAGTAAAGTTGTCTACATCAGCAAAACTTACTTAGAACTCTAGCAGTTCTCACATACCTTGTTGTATCTGTATTACTAATAGAAGCATGGAATAGGTTTTGCTTTTTCAAATTTAACTTTTGTTATAAAGATATTTATGATTAAAGCGTTGTAAATTCAAAGTCTCCCTGGGAGACTTTCAACTGTGTACAAAGTCAGTGCAATGAGTTTAATAGCAAATATCAATTTTATGCCATTCTTTTCCATGCCCATGAGCCGCTTGGTAGGAATGCTCCCCAGGGAGTGGAGATGGTGCACACAATTTGTGCTGGTTTGCATTGTATCCTATGACCGGGGTAATAATATCATTGTAAAGCGCTTAGAGATGATTATCAATCATATATAGGCGCTATATAAACTGAGTATATTATTATTATTTTAAAATGTTGGACTGTATATTTTTTTACCTCGTTTGCCTCATTGTAGACCCATGATGAGCGAGGAGTGCAGAAGTCTCGGCAGCGCAACAGCCGCCACCGCAAGATGGTGTTCTTCGGCGGTAAGTGGGTCCCAGACCCAGCTGCGGACTCCTCTCAGGACGGTCCAACGGGGGCTGAAAGTCTCGCGGATGAAAACGACTACTCACCGAGTAGCTCCAAGACCAGGCTTGTAGAAGCAATGGTGTAATGATTTGGTGTAATGTATGTTGAAAATATATAGATGACTGAATAAGGTAAAAACTCATGTCATGTCATAACCCTGTTATGGACTCCTTCAATTAAGACCAACGGGGCCTGAATTTCTCACGGATGATGATGACTGCTCGCGAGCAGTTCTAAGACAAATCTTGTAGAGGGAATGGTATAACAGTATAAATAACAGTATTGGGAAACGCCCCACACACACAAAATTAAAAATACGCTTTCATCACCTACCATGTGAAAGAATATATCATAACTTATCTTTTGATGTAACGATATGGGCAAAAATGCTTTTGAATTTGACTAATTGAGCTGTAAAAGGTCCAAAATAAAACGATCTGTGGCGCAGATCGATTCAACCGCGTTTACGCTGCATGCAAAAGATTATGCTAGCACATGTGTGCATGGTATGCTGGATTGTCAATATCTCCAGCCCAGCCGAGTGTTCATATGATTTAAAAATCATGTGCATGCTCTATGTAAATCATTTATCATGGAAATAACCTTTCAGATTATGCTCTGTATTCTGTAATATTTTGAAATGTACACAACATAAAATAGAGCAATTTAAAATGTAACTCTGCGCTTCAAGAGGCTGAATATGCTGTAGTTTATTATATTTGCATAAATAGATTAAGTTAAATAGGCTTTCTAAGCTAAATTCATATTATGATGTCTTAAAGTAATTTCAATTCAAAGATTCAATGTACATGCACTTCCAAGAGGCTAAATGTGTTGCAGTCTAAGTTTCATCTTAAAACTTTATGCATTTTTATGTTTATGTCTTTCATTAATTTAGCAATACTTTGCATATTTAGATTAAGTTATGTCTTTCTACACTACATTCATATTCTGACGTCTCTAATATAAAAGTAAATGTATGCAAAATGAAATAAATTAAAAGGTTTTAGTTTACTATGCACTACCAAGAGGCAGTCTTGAAATTAAGTTTCATCATAAAACTATTTAAGTATGTTTATGTCTTACATTAATGTAAGTGTTAGGAGACTTATTTTCTACCTCTGTTTCATGAGAGGCTCTTAGCTAAGACCGTCTTAAATGTCACGTGACTGTGACTGATCTACAGACATACGGATGGCATTTGTTCCGATCACAAAGGACAAGGTTGGATATATGATAGCTAAGACGCTTTCAGGCAGCATGTGTTGCCGTAAGTGTAGCCTATTCGATATGCGTCGGGCTTTCTAGCAAGTACTAATCGCGTTATGTGAACGGAACCACCGATGTCCGAACCCTATCCCAACGCCTATCATCACTCGTTTACTCAAACAGTTAAGTTTCTTTTATTTACTTTGTTCGCTGTGCGCTGTGCGTACAATTTCTACGAACCCCCTGCGAAGCTCTTTCATGAATATTTATGTGACATGGACCAAAATAGGCCAATGAGCGATGAGGCTGTAAACGTCATATGAACTCTGTAGTGCATGCATGCAGTGGCCAGAGTTACACACAGCATGCACAGTACAGTGAGCTTTGTACACGCGCTGTGCGCTGTCAGAGCCGTATTTGTGTGTGTGTGTGTGTATGTGTTTGTGTGTGTGTGTGTGTGTGTGTACGTGTATACGTGTATGTGTCTGTGTATATATGATCATGTGTGCGTCGGTGTATATGAACCCACAACATGTGTAAAGGCATTGCTTTATATGCACGGGTGCACATCATAGGGTACAGCTGCAAAGCGCCCGTTGTTGGCCAAAATCTGTTTATATACGGCTCTGTGGCCGAGTTCACCTGTAAGGCTTATGAATAATGCATGAAAATACACTCGTCATACATACAATAAGCATATATGAATAATGATGAGTAAATGACTGATGATAGGAGGATGCGCTCCGCGCATCGGGTTCGAGATCACCGGTTTTCCGTCTCCATATTAAACGCGATTAGTACTTGCCAGAAAGCTCAGACGCATATCGGATAGGCTACCGTAAGTGTCAAAGTTATACCAAGGTTGTGTACGAACATAGTTGAGAGCCTTTCATGAAACGGGCCCCTGATGTGTATTATCTGTTTTGACAAACAATTTTGTTTCACTTTGAAAATAAGCTTTCTTTACTACATTCCTGTAAGAAAAACATGATTTAAACTTAACCCCTTGTCTATGGGAACCTGGGCCCATATTCAGAACACAGTCTACTTGAATGACTCGGACATGGCTAAGAATTTGACGCAATATAACTTTGTTGCTTACTATGGTTAACTCAGTAGGTACCTCAAGGCTAACCCAGGTAGCTAACCCTAGCTGGGAACCAGGAAAATTGCTTGTTGCTCAATAACTGCATGATCTGAAATGGGCTTGGCATATTGAACTAAGATAGCGGGCTTTTATGAATATGGGCCAAGGTGGGCTATGCGCAAAGTCTATGGGGATTTGGGAATCTTGAAGGGAATGGGTTTAAGTGTGTGGTAGAATATGTTTTATATTTATAGCAGTGCAATATATGTATATTTATTGTAAATAATTGTATGAAAATGGAAATGTTTCAATCTTTATCAGTTGTGATGTTTTTTAAACTTTTTAAGTTGTAGCATTCTGACAAGCGCGATTTAATAATATACCTTTACCCTTGTTTTAAACTGCACTGATGTTTCAAAGCAGAGGTTCAATATAAAATTATATATTACATGTATTGTGTTGTCTTCAAATGCATCGTCACATGAATAAAAGAAATGTTTTCAAGCTAATTTCTTGTAAATGTCTGTTTTTGTGTTCAATTGTGATATCATACTCTTTTGCTATAAAGTGGAATCTCTTTATAATGAGACACCTGATATAACGAGGTAAAATCCAATGAGCCCAAGGTGCTCATTATAATGAGGTTCCACTGTACAAACATTAAAGGGATCTAGTCACTTTGTTGATACAATGTATATTGTTGTTATCTGTAAAGTCAACTGGGTATTGTGTGAAAATTTCAAGTTATATGGCCGAGAAATGAGCAAAAATACAAAGTGATATTTACTAACTCGTTGCACTGACTTTGTACATGGTTATGACTATCCCATGGATAGTTTAACATTCAAATACTTCAATTGTAAATGTCTTTTCAACGAAAAGGAAATTCGAAAAAAACAAATCCTGTCCCAAGTTTCTATTTGGACAATGTTACTAGATCCATTTATTGTTTTAGAACAACTTGTCTGTTGGTTTAAAAAGGTAGGCTTTTGATAGTGGGTTTGGCCAATTTCCTTCTTAGCTTGCCTGGCAATTTTTACCCATGGCGATACATAGTTCTTACAACATATACAGGTAAATGTTACTTGATGATCTGTTCATAATGGCTGGAATATCACACAAGTATTAAAGGGATCTAGTAACATTGTCCAAATTCTCAAAACTTACTTGTAACTCTACATGTAGCAGCTATTCTCTTATACCTCGTTGTTTTTGTAACAACAATTTTCAAAGATTTTTACATTTGAAATGTTTGGATTTTTAACTATCCACTATAACTGTGTACAAAGTCAGTGCATTGAATAGTGAAAATCACTTTGTATTTTTTGCTCATTACTTGGCAATATAACATCCATTTAATGTGAAATGTTTACACATTACTCAGTGGACATATCAGATAACAAAACACATTGTATCAACCATTCATCCCTATTTGCACATGCCAAAAAGTTATTAGATCCCTTTAAAAATCCTAATGCCAGTTGAACTTTAGTTATCATATTTGCAAAAAAAAATTGATTTAAACAAAAATGTATCTGGATTTAATTTTCTCCAAAAAAAAAAACCAGCAAACAATGCTACAGCGGATACATTACTTTCATATAAAAAAAGCTTTATTTACAAGTAGTTTGATACACGTACAAAGCAATACAAATGAATGTCCATCTCATGGAATACGAAGATGACTACCACTTCAGAATACTTCTTCTTTTCTTTTACTTGAAAGGGACTTCTGAAAGTGGTTTAAATTCTAGGAACTGGTGACTCAATTTAAACAACAGAAGCTGAAATAAATTCAATAGATGAAAATGAGCGAACAAAATTGAGATTATGATTGGCACAAGCATTGAAAATGGTATCATTTGAAGAACCACTATTAATAAAATCATTTTCTAGCACAGTCTATCAATCTGGATGTCTCAGGTTCTATTCATGGTGCAGCTAAGTTTTCTTTTATCATTTTTATTTATAACATACTGCTGATTTTAATCTTGATCACGCAGATATTTAACAAAATAATGTCAAACCATGATTGAAAATAAAATTTCCTTTCTAGGTAGATCTCTAGCTTTAAGAAGGTTGGTGACAAAAAAGTCTGCTGCATACAATTTTGGCTCTGTGCATAAAAGCATTATTCAGTCCTAGACATTATCTGTGTTTTACCAGGATTGCCTATTCGGTGCTTTTGCCTGTTTCTTCCACAGGGCCCCCCTAGTCCAACATAATATTATTACCTCAGTCATCATTATACAAATGATGCACAGGCTTGAGTGGATCGGTAAGAATTGGATGCACGAGTTTAACTTTGGAATGGTTTAAACCCACAAGCGCAGCGAGTGGGTTTTAGACCATTTCCAAAGTTAAAATAGTGCAGACAATTCTTACCGATCCACGAAATATGCCTGTGCAACATTTGTTTTATAAAATGGGCGCAATAAAATGTGAAAATTAAACTAAAGTAAGCCATGCATCAGTAAAATGCATAAGTTAAATGCATCAGTAAAAACTTTTACACACTAATTGACCAATCAGAATGCAGGGATTCTTCTACCCATTTTATAAATATCCACAAGAATCATCCAGAATTTAATGTGCACTCTCTCTACTCCCCAGGGAGCATATAGAAAGAGTAGGACAAATAGAATGAGACACATCTACAATCATACGAACCATACTTGTTCTTCCAAATCCATGGTCATGAAAAGTAAGCTCTGAAAAGTTCTGCTACATTCAGCATGCTACATTCATACATGGCATGTAGTTTGGCTTTACTCAATGCTAGAAATGAACTTGTTTGCCTTGTGGACCGGAAACCTGAATCTGGTAGCCCCAAACAAAGAGAGACATTACAAAATATGTTATATTTGGTTGTCCATTCTGGTCAGTGGAATTCAGGACCAATGAAATTTGGTGGCCTGAATTTAATTTTGTAATGGCCCCGGGCCAGCGGGGCCTGTGCTAGTTTTGAGCACTGCCTAACACTATCTTCCATCAGTGATTATCCTTGTACTCCTTGGGCAGACCAAACAGTTTGATGCTCCCAGCATCCCGTGATCTGTCGTATTTGTCCTTGTCGTCGCAGGCGAAGGCCAGCAGGTGCTGCTTGGTGTTCCAGGCCACGGTGAAGGTCGGGGACTCGCAGTGAACCTCCGCAATCTTCTCTCCTGCAAACAACATAAATAATAATGATAAACCACTTTATAACAATATATCATTCATTAAAGAGGAAGTTTCTACAAGCTTTTAAGCAGGTTGGGTTAGAAGGGAACAATTTTAGATACCTAATTTAGCGAAAGTTTGAGCAGTTTTTGATAATCCAATCATGAATTATGATTTTTCAAAGTTTTGATCAAAATCTTGTTTGCTGCCCTCTTAGCCGGCTCTTTGCCAAATCTGTGATGTCACAGATGAACAACTCCCATTGGAACTGTACAACACAACTTCACAAAATGTAACTTTTCATCAAAAAGCATTGTCCCTCTACTCTCATTCTCAGATATGTTAGAAAAGAGGTAAATGTGCATGCATTTAAGGTAAAACTTCCTCAACTGGTCCAGTGAAATCCACAAAAAAATAAAAAATATGAAAATATGTGTACAAAGTCAGTGGAAGGTTGTTCTACTATGGCATCACAGATTTTGGCAAATTGCCATCTAGAGTAGGCGGCAAACAAAACTTACTGATATCATAACTTTTGAATTGAAAATCCAAATTTGTCTAAACTTTCACTATTGTGCTTCTAAAATTGTTCTCCTTTCATTCAATCCACATTAGTACTTGGGGAAACTTCCCCTTTAAGAAGGTGAAGGGCGCAAAGTTACTTTTAGTCATTCGGAGATAACCATGTTAAAAGTTTGGGAGTCTTGTAGATACGAACTGAAGATCTCATGATTTTTTTAAGATATTTCTAAAATAATAATTCTCTTTCATTATTTTGGGGGTGTTGGATCCCTTTAAAAGGATCTAGTTACTGTGTTGACATGTAGTAAGTCGGTTATTTGGAAAACCGGTTAACCGACGGCAAAAACCGGTTAACCGAACGGGTAACCGGGAAAAAAATAAAAATAAAATAAAAATATCGATTGACAACGGGTTGATAAAATGTGTATTTCTGTGATCTGATATGTCCACTGAGTGATGTGGGAAAATTCCATGGTAAGCGATTGTCATATGAGCAAGTAATGAGCGAAAATGCAAAGTGATATTCACTCACTCATCGCACCGACTCTGAACACAGTTATAATTATCCACTAGATAATTGTACATCTGAACACTTCAATCATACATATCTTTATACCGAAAGAGAAATTCAGGAAACCCAAACCTGTTCCATGCTTCCATTGGTAATACATATACAATGTGAGAACCGCTAGATTTTAAGTAAATTGTGTGGATTTTGACAATGTTACTACCTACTATCTACTCTAGATACTTTTAAGCATGGTTTCAAGTCAAAGATGTCAAACCTACCTGTTTCCACGTGAGCAATATCAATCATGAGGTCTTCTGAGGCTGATGCCAGCAGTTGTCCGTCGTGGCTGAAACTCAATGCACGGACCGGCCAGTCAAGCCTAGAAATTAACAAATGTAGAAATGTGGGTATGGAAAATTAAATGAGGCTTCATGGAACCCCATTGAAAATCAGTTTTTGCTGATAGGGCCATCCCATTTACTGGATGCGAGGAAATAAATAAAGTATATATAAATACATTCATAAATAAATTATTAAATTGTCAAATAAAATATAAAAATTAAATTACAGTGATAAAAACATTAACTTTATAAGATTTTTCCAAAAGTGATATTTGAGACTCCAATCATATACCCAATATCATTGTAAGATTGTTCTGAATTATGTGTGACAGTTTCATGGAAAAAAGAAACAACATCTGCAACGTCCCACAGACTGATTAGCGCATCTACGCTTCCTATTGCAAAGTACTTTCCCATCTTCTCAAACTCAATGCACCTTTTTAGTTTTTATTTGATATAATTTAAATCTGTGATAATAAAAAGGAAATAAAGTGATAATACATACCTTGAGAAGGTTCTGACGCAGACGAGCTCCGCAACGTCCCACAGACTGACTAGAGCATCTGCGCTTCCTGTGGCAAAGTACTTTCCCGTCTTCTCAAACTCGATGCAGATGCAGTTTGCTGGGTGTGCATTCAACTCTGTCAGAGGCTTCATATCTGGATAGCTACAAACAGAATAATAATAAATGATAAATTTGAGTTCAAACGTTTTTGTCTCCTATGTTAAAAAACCCTTTTATGTTGCATTGATTGTAATCACATTGTATTGTTTTGAAAATGTTTGAAAATGTGGAAATAAATACGAAATAAATAAATAATTAAGTGTTCCTCATTAATAGTGATGCAATGTTTTGGGAAAAGTTACCTGTAACAGTGGATCCTTGTTATGACAAAGAACTGGGGACCATGGACATTGCCTTATTATATTTGTATCTTGTTTAAAAACAGCCTAGAACAAAGGAATATAAAGAGCTTGGACCAGTAAAGAAATAACCTGTTATAAGAGAGTGCTTTGTAATGAGGTTCCACTGTATCCAAATTATTTCTTATATTATGTTAACTTCTGAATAAAATGAATTAACCGGTTCCCTACTACATTTTGCAATCTGCATTGAGTTACTACAGGTCCCACCAGGTTGCCGTAGGGAATGGGTTAAATACTGTACCTGAGAATGCAGACACATCCATGCCCGTTGGTGAGGAAGAAGAGGTCGCTGTCGTTGTTCCACGAGATCTCGTTGACCTCGTACTTGAACTGCTCCTCGTGGATGATGCGGTTCGTCTTGGCATCGACGAACGTCACCAGGTCCTCCTTGTTGCCCACGGCGATGCACTGCCCGTTGGGACTCCAACAGACATTGATATTCTCCCCTGGCAAAGAACAGACAAACAAACAAACAAAGAAACGTTACTTTTCAGGCCTTATTATGTAGTAAAAAATGGGTATTTCTGAAAGAGACCACATGTAATACAAATCTTCAACATATGACTTTGACTTATGACCTCCTTGTTGCCCACACCGATGCATTGCCCATTGGGACTTCAACAAACATTTATATTCTCCCCTGGCCAAAACAATTATACAAATACACATTACTTTTCAAGCCTTATTGTAAAATCTAGAACAGCATTAAAAGGAATCCTAATTCTGGGTACATTTGTGATTACAACCCCTACAACTACTAGTCACAGGATTAACAAACATTGTATACCATGCAGGTTGCAGTGAGCGAATAAACGTTGACCTATTCAAGACTACAGTGAGACCTGCAATAGCGCCCACTCGAAGGGAAACAAGAAAAAGTGGCCACTGTAGACGGGTGAGTTCCACAACACTGATTTTCTCTGCAGGAGATCAATCTTGGTGGCCACTACTATGGTCTGACTGCATTATATTTGGGTATGTAACATGTTCATTCAGGACCAATCCTGAATGGGTTATACTTATGGACTTACCCTTGGTCGGTATGGTAGCCACAGACTTGGCTGATCTGGTGTCCCAAATCCTGATGGTCTTATCTCCTGACGCAGTCACAAATGTCTCTGGGTTCTTGGGGTGCCACCGCAGTTGATCCACGCTTCCGACATGGCCCTTGTAAGTCGCTTCCCTTGTCTACAAATGCACACACACAAATTAAGAATATTTGTCATTTTTTAAAGGGATCTACTATAAAAATGTTGCCACATGCAAAAATTGACAAGGTTGAACAATGTTTATTAGGTCTAGTCTGATAGACTGATATGTCCACTGACTATTAAAGTGATCCAGGTAAAGTGTCTAACTCCACGAAAAATACTTGGAGCTTCCTCGTTTCTCTTCTGCCTTGTTGTTTAGCTTATGGTAAGAGAAGAATAAAATAGGGTTAGATTTTTTCAAATGTCCCTTTAGTATGAAGATAATTATCATTGAAAATCATTATTTCAAAAGCGTTGATCAACGCTTTAAAAAAAAAGTAGAATTGTTGTAGCTAAACACGTCCCAGAACAGTCTATGGTCCGAGCCAGCTAGCACGCGTGGGAAACATTCAAGACGCTACTGAACTTTGATCCTAAGTGCGCAAATTCCACGAATTCTGTATACAGTCTGTAAACATAAACGAGTGCGGATATCGTCAACGGCTGATTACAAGTATCACTGCTACAAATCCATGACAGGCCATCAGTATTCGGTGATAAAATATGAACTCAATATTCGCTTTTTTCACTTGGTTAACAGTGTTCGTTTTCTTTCAAACTTTCACAAATCTTTCAATTGTATTCTACAATGATATTGATATAGGATTGAAGTCTCAAATGTCATTTTGTGCAATATCTGACACTTTACCTGAATCACTTTAAAGTAATGTGTAAAAACAAGTTATTGTCAAACATTGAGTGAAAACTGCTACCGTAAACCGGGGTGACTTTGGCACCCGGGGTGACTTTGACCACTTTTTGAGAAGGATGTATTTTCATCAGGTCTCACTCTTCAGAACTAATTTTTGATTCTAAACATTATCCTATAGGACTACATTAGAAACAATAAGAAATTTGTTCTGAAAAGTGATGCTTGATGAA
>JBAMJV010014165.1:0-20000 GCA_037951105.1 Echinarachnius parma
GGTACATGGACTTTCATTGGCTCGCAGTGAAGTTATGGTGCGTGGATGCAGGGTTAGTACAGCACCCATGACAAAATCCAGGGCCTCGTTGCAGAAAGAGATACAATCGATCCATTGTAATTTACAAATTAACCGTAAGTCAGATCATGTGTTCTAAATGCGCAAATCTGATTGGTTGAAACACGCACATTGTCTGTCTTGCAATCAATTGTATCTTACAATCGATTGTATCTCTAATTCTGCAACGGGGCCCAGAAGCAAGCGCCATATAGATAAGCGCTCTTTGTCTCAAGACTCGTGGTCACACAAAATGCTGTGTGGACGCATGCAGTTTAAATCAGCACTAATATTGTCTCACCCGAAACTCGGGATAAAGTTAAACCAAAGTGGCGTGTGGACGCCGGGCTAGACTTGTTTGTTACTGTCTCGATGCTGTCTTGCAATGACAAGGGCGTGACAAGACGAAGGCGGTGATATTACTCTGTATAGATTTGACATCTCGCTGGATTATAGATCCCTCTGTAGATTCATCATCTCGCTGAATTATACATAAAGGCTTCGGGGCAAGATTTAGAACTGGGAGTACTATTGCTTATAAACCGAAGACGCTGGTGATGTTGGCGCTATCCACTCACCGCGTCTTCTAAATCCTCAAAATCTCCACAGCATATTATTTTCGGGATTAGTCAGTCTCGTTGATTGTATGTTGGATTATATCTGCGCTTGTCATATGACACGTTCAAAACAAGAGGTTAAAATCTCCATTTTGTTGTCTCAAGCGATGACGAGTTCAAAAAAATCGCAGCAAACTGCACCAAATAAGTCAGGTTGGAAAAAAGCACCTTGGCGAAATAACGACCAGTATAAATCATAGACGGTTAACTAATGTAAATTTGCACAAGCAAGGGTGATTTTTTTTTTCTGTGTGTGTGTTTTTGCTTGCATGCTTGTTTGTGTGCGTCTGTGTTGCATGTGTGTTGTCAACGTTTGTTGCTGTTGCTGCTGCTACTGTTGTTGTTGTTGTGTTTGCTATAATTGATTATGTTCATGTTGTGGTTGTTCTTTGTCAGGTAGCAAATAGAAAATTTGATATCAAGCCAAAGTCCTCAGCCCCCCCCCCCCCCCCCCCCCCCCCCCCCCCCCCCCCCCCCCCCCCCCCCCCCCCCCCCCCCCAATGTCCCCGGCTTAGACTAGTTAAGCCCGGCGCAGACAGAACCGACTCGACCCGATCCGACTGGTTTTCAGTCAGGCTAGAGTCAGTTTCGCTCAGTCGGAGCCGATCCAACATGTTGAATCGGCCTCGAATGACCCCCGACTGGCACTTGGCTGGAAAAACCGAGTCCTTAGGCAGCACATACTGAGTTAATCAGGCTGAAAACCAGTCGGATCGGGTCGAGTCGGCTCTGTCTGCGCCGGGCCTTAGAGTGATCCATCAACTCTATATTTTTCTAAAAAAGTAATATTTCAGACTTTCATGGTTAAATTCTTGAGAATGTCATGTGAAGATTTTCATAGAAAAGGCTATAATGTTTACTTATGAAAACAGAGAAAATCATGGTCTAATTTTATCCCAATCGTTCGTGTGAATTTTCCAAATTCGGATACTCTTGACTACGGTCGAAAGCTTAAAGGGGGCAGTTTAGTTTTGGTAGAGAGGGGCGCTTCACATCACAATTTTTTGGTGAGGTAATGAAAAACTGAGTGTCGAATTTGAGAGAACATGCCATTTTAATGGCAGAACAAACTTTATTTGGTCAAAATCGACCCAGAAACTCCTGAAATATCAATAAATATATCTGATCTTATAATTATTTGGGGCCCAAATAATTAGATGATTTTTTTTTTTTTAAATTAAAAATGCTTGCACTTTTTCAAAAAATTTCCAAAGCGCTTTTTGAATAGTTGTTGATGATCTCTCTACTAGTATTTAATCATTATTTCAATAAAACATCATATGCATTATTTTGTATGAAAAATGGTTGAAACCGATGCCTTTTCAGAAAGCGCCCTCTTGTGTTTTAATGGCTCTTTTTTAATGATAACGGGCTTTGTACTTAGTCGTTTGTAATTTGTATACCTTTCGAGCATGGTGGAGTTATAACTATTAGTTTATAATGTTACTGTCCAGGTTTGGTTACTAAAGTTCAGCCTTACCAAAACTGTACTACCCTTTTAAATATCTCAATAATTAGGGACACGTTTGAAGAAAAAAATCAAAACCTATTTCATTCTTCTGTTATACCATAAGCCAAACAACAAAGTACAAGGGAAGTGTAAAAGCTCCAAGTGATTTTGGTTCAATTTTACAAAGTTACTGGATCACTTTAAATATGCTTCCATGTATTCACCAGTGTTTTAAAGGGGTAGTACAGTTTTGGTAAGGCTGAACTTTAGTAACCAAAACCTGCACAGCAACATTACAAACTAATATGTATAACCCCACCATGCTCGAAAGGTATACAACAATACAAACGACTAAGTAAAAAGCCTGTTATCATTCAAAAAGCGCCATTAAAACACAAGAGGGCGCTCTCTAATAAGGCATTGGTTTCAACCATTTTTCATACAAAAGTATGCATGTGATGTTTTGTTGAAATAATGATGACATAGAGAGATCATCAACAACTATTTAAAAACCGCTTTTGACAATTTTTGAAAAAGTGTAAGCATTTTTTTTCTTTCAAAAAATCATCGTATTTATTTGGGGCCCTAATAAATACGATCAGATATATTTATTGATATTTCAGCCATTTCTGAACCGATTTTTACCAAATAAAGTTTATTCTGCCATTAAAATTGCATGTTCTTTCAAATTCGACACTCAGTTTTTCATTACCTCACGAAAAAATTGTGTTGTGCAGCGCCCTCTCTACCAAAACTGAACTACCCCTTTAAGATCTACCGTAGATATCTACTCATCTATTTCACCCGTATTTAACCATTTCAAAATAGGCACATTGTATATAAATATTACTATATCTTTGTAACCGCTAGCCGTGATACACATGCATAAATGAAGACGAGGGGGTGAAATCTGGACTGTTCATTATGTCACCGGGTATATAATATCCATCCATTAGAGACTCCGAGAGTGACCTCATTTGCTTAATCTATCTCTGGAAAGATTCGCTGCCATTTGCTATGTCTTTTTGCTTATTATTATCAATTGTTTTTTTTTTTTTTTTGCTAGTATGATTATAAGTTTCCGGCATTATATATACCAAAGCGTGCCCTCCGCACACAGAGCCGACTCGACCTGATCTGACTGGTTTTCAGTCAGGCTAGTGTCGGTTTCGCTCACTCGTAGCCGATTCAACATGTAGAATCGGTCTCGAGTGATCTCCGACTGGCTCTTGACCGGCAAAACAGGAGTCCTGAATCAACGTATACTGAGCTGAACCGACTGAAAACCAGTCGGATCGGGACGAGTCGGCTATGTGTGCGGAGGACTTTAAAGAACCGATGCTCTATCAGTATCAGTATATGCAATTTGTATAGAGCATCGGTTCTTTTAGTCATGCATGCCAAGTCATGGGCACGCTTTGGTAGAGAATGCCAAGTATCCTAATTCACCCTTGTGAGGACTGTTTATGAACTTGCCGTCGAGTTTACACAGTCCCTTCTTTGCATAATTATGGTAATTACAGAGATGTTTATATTTGGGGTATTTTTGTTCTTGTTTCGTTAATATTTATTCATGTTGCCTCTAACATGACCAAAGAATTATTTTGACCCTTTCGAAACTGATCTAATTGACATGTGATTTTGTTTATACACCATGAACGCTCTTGTGTTCTATCATTAATGTCAATCTGTCAGTAATAAACGGGTTATGCTTTATCCGACAATGCGTGTATTTTTGGTTGTTCGATTGTTTGTTTGTTTGTTTGTTCGTTTCTTTAATTTTTTGTTTGTTTGTTTGTTTATTTGTTCCTTTTACTTCTTGTTTTTCGTTTGTCCTTTCTGTATCTATGGTCCAACCTGTTCAGTGCATCGTGTACAATTTGGTTTAATGGATAATGCGTGGAGTTGCGTGGAATATAAATCAAATTAGTACACCAACATGGGCACTATATACGCGTATATGCTGTTACTTTGGGGATACATTAAGGTTGTTCGTCTGGGACCGGCTGCCGGTAATTTATCTCTAACGATCCTCCTATGGACATAGATTGATCTTATTAATATACTGCTTTGAAAGTCATAAAAGTAAGCTAATGGTAATTGTCTTATGTAAGAACTATTTTTAGTCTACTGCGTCGAAGAACCAAAATTACAGGGGAAATCGGACTAATTCGTGTATATGTGTAACACGCATTCTCATTTCCTGTTATAAGTCCTTTGTTGAAGAAAAAATAATCGAACTTTATATTAAAAGGAAATACAAAATAATTGCGTTATGAAACAATTTAGTCTACTGCGTCGAAGGGGTGAATAGGTAACATGAAAGTTGAATATTCGGTTTACTGATATAATTATATAAAACAAAGTATACAAACATTTAAACAAAACAGAACATTTGTTCCACTTACAATCGAGCCCAGGAGTCAAGGATATTACATTACAAAATGTATTTATAACAGGAAAACATCATAAAACATCATAAAACAGGAAAACATCATAAAACAATATATTGGCACAATTATAATATGAAAGAGAAATTAATGTGTAATAATGATAATAATATTTTGTTCTCATTATTTTTTCAGATCTCCTCTACAAACAAACGGTCCTACAGCACGACATGCAGATGCATATGGAGGTTTTGGATACGTGTACACGGGTGAGATATTTTCAATGTTTTCAATTCCAAAATGATAATCATTGTTTGATTCAATTGAACAGTAACGTTCAAATTCAAATGCTTTAATATTTCATGTTTATTTCATTTCCATTAAATAATATACAAGTACATGTCAAGGTTAAAGGGATAGTTGAGTTCTGGTAAGGAGAGTACAGTTTTAGTGAAACTGAATTTTAGTAACCAAAACCTGCACCATTACATTACAAACTAATAGTTATAACTAGAAAGGAACACAAAATTACAAATGACGTAGTAAAAATCTTTTCTTTTTTTTTCAATGATATTTATTGTATTCATTGCTCAAAACAAAATAACAATAACAAACAATACGATAAATCAGTATATAATATAATCAGTATACGTATTTTCATATCTTAACATGTTATCCCTTTTCATATCTTAACATTTCTTTTTGTTTTCAATGATATTTATTGTATTCATTGCTCAAAACAAAATAACAATAACAAACAATACGAGAAATCAGTACATAATATAATCAGTATACGTATTTTCATATCTTAACATAATCATGTAAAATATAATTTTAAATTTACATCTAAATGATACAAACAAATTTGTATTGTTGTACATCAAAATAATAAAGCAGAGCATGAACATAAAAAAGGGGGGAAAAGAGGGGAAAACTCTTTTCCCCTCAAAAAACACCCTATACAAGTGCTTACATACACACACACGCGTGCACACACCCACACACCCATCCACAGGAAACATGCCTACATCTGGAGAGAATCTCGACCATTATGTCCGCCTTATTCGTTTTATTGCTTCTGTTTGCCTTCCTTATTCTAAATTGTCCCACTTTCTAAAATGATACGTTAGTGTACCACGGTCCCCAGCTAATTTTTTCTCCTCCTTTCTATTTTCTAATAATCTTTTCTTAATCTCCAAAGCAGTTGGTGGTTTATTTCTATTTTTACTATCTATAAATATCATGTATTTTACCAAAATTATTATATGATTTAATAACTGTTCCTTCCCTATATTTAACTCAACTATTCCTACATGAATATCTTTCCAATTTATATTTCTAATCTCTACTAAATTAAATAAATTTCCACACGCTTCCCAAATTGGTTTTACTTTCTCACAAAGAAAAAACAACTGCTCGTAAGTTTCTTCATATTTACCACAAAAAGAACATAAATTACTATCAACCATTTTAAATGTATATAAATATAATTTAGTATAAGCGAAAGGTGAACTAATACATACAGCTTTGGTTTCTTCCAATATTTAAATAATGCAAAGAATAATCATAAATGATTGAGAAGGAAGAATAATAGGCGTAGCTTAATAAGCATAAGGGATGAACAATGCTTATTAAGCTACGCCTATTATTCTTCCTTCTCAATCATTTATGATTATTCTTTGCATTATTTAAATATAATTTAGTATATATAATATTATAAAGCATTTTAAATTGAAATTCTCGAAGCTTACTATTCAAAGTGCATTTTCTAAGTCTTAAGAATATTAATTGTATGTCTTTCCCATTAATATTATAAATCTGCTCTAAATTTCGTTCTGCATATGATTTTTCAACTTTTTTAATATCTAACATATATACCTTTTCAAAAATTAAAAGGTTCATTTCTAATTCCCTATCTATATTTAAGTGAATATTTATATTCAAAAATTGTTTCCATGAAGGGGGAATACCAAGAAAAATACGTTGTATTTCCATAATCTCTAAACTATTTAAACCTTTTCTTTGAAATTCCTCATTTGATTTTATATTGCCTTCCCTATCAACAATATGATGCAACCTATAAATATTCTTTTTAAATAACTGTTCATTGAAAGGAACATGTCCATCAATGAAAACAAATCTATTATTATAAATAATTTCATTCCGTTTAGAAGTATTTTCTTTTAACAAAAATGTTTTCGTGGCAATCCAAGCGTTCAACATGTCTCTATAAAAAGCTGGTAATGCTAATTTAAATATATCTATAATTGCATTATTATTATAAAATATCAGAGTTCCACCAAAATCTTTAGTTAAATAATTAAAATATTGCTTCCATCCCATATTTGCATCCCCCGTTAAAAGTCTCTTTACCCACATAATCCTCTGCACTAGAATAAATAAATAAAAGTCAGTTAATCTTAGCCCACCTCTACAATAATCCAAGAACATTACATTACGCTTAATCTTATCTTTTCCATTCCACAAAAAGTCAAAGACCAATTTATCCAAATCTTGAAATACCCAATTCGGTACTGGTGTCAGTGCCGACACATAAATTAATTTTGACAAAATAAACGTTTTTATCAATTGAATTTTTCCCATTAAAGTTAAATCTCTTTGTTTCCACCACGATAGCAACTTTTTAATTTTACTCAAAATTTCCTTATAATTTGTCCTTTCCTGAACTTCAACATCTAAAGAAAAATAAATACCTAAAATCTTCACTATTTCTACTATTTTACCAAATGGAAGAGCAATATCTTTATTTTGAGAAGGGCCTAACAATAATATGAAAGTTTTTTCTTTATTAATTTTTAATCCAGAATTTCTAGCAAAACTTTCAAAACAATTTCTCCACCCTTTTAAATGAGTTGGAGTCCCGAATAAAAAGAGTCATATCGTCTGCATAAAGAATTTGTTTTATTTCTACGTTATTAAACGTGAATCCTTGAATTTGAGGGTCTTTATATATTGAACGAACTAAAATTTCAATACAAAGTATAAACAAATATGGGGACAGGGGGTCCCCTTGCCTTACACCCCTCTTAATATTAAAGTATCCAGTAGATGCGCCCCATTAAAAACACAACTTTGAGCATTATTATAAATAGTCTCCACCCATCTACAAAATGACGGTCCAAAACCAAATGTGATTAAAACCTTCTGCAAAAAAGTATGTGAAACTGAATCAAAAGCCTTTTCAAAATCAATTATCATCATATATCCAGGTATTTTATTGACTGATGTATGATGAATTATATCATCTATCATTCTTATTGCTTCACCTATGTTTCGATTTTTTAAATATCCCACCTGATTGACAGAAATTATTTAATTTAAAACTTTTTTAATCCTTATTGAAAGCACTTTAGTTAAAATTTTGTAATCTACATTCAATAAAGATATTGGTCTATAATTTTTTTATAAATAGGGGGTCTTTTCCTTCTTTATGAATTAAACTTATAACTGCCTGTTTTTGTGACGAAGATAGTTCCTTTTTTTCGAAAGCTAAATTTAAAGAGTTTACTACCAAATTTCCTATTAGTGGCCAAAATTGTATATAAAATTCTACACTTAAACCATCGTTCCCCGGTGATTTATTACATGCCATTTCTTTTATAGCTACCAAACATTCATGTTATCATTCAAAAATAGCCGTTACAACGTAAGAGGGCGCTCTCTAAACACTCATCGGTTTCAACCATTTTGAATAAAATATTGTGCATGTGATGCTTTGTTGAAATAGTGATTAGATAGAGAAATAACCAACAACTATTTAAAAACCTATTTTGTAACTTTTTGAAAAGAGGAAGCATTTTTTTGAATTTTTAACGGCTGGTTCAGAATTCTCTAATAAACCCGGGGCCCCAGGTTTATTACAAATTGTTATATTTATGGATATTTCAGCCGTCTCTGAACCGATTTTGATCAAACAAAGATGATTTTATTCTTTAAATATTATGCTCTTTCAAATTTTACACTCAGTTTTTCATTACCTCACAAAAAAAATAAGTAGTCTAGCGCCCTCTCTACCAAAACTCAACTATCCCTTTAAGCTTCTCCTCGATAATAATTGTTTTGTGCATTTACATTGCAAATATGTAAAGTGTTCCGTTAACTTCATATTTTTTTTTCTCGAAAAAGTAACATTTGAGACTTAAATCACATACCACGGAAAAGGTACAATGTTTACCACGTTAACAATTTTAAAATCTATTTCAGTCTTTATCACCTAATGGGCCATTCCATGGTTACTCACGTTACATTTGGAAAGACCTTGACTCATTCTTAGAGCTGTAATTGTCTTGTTATAGATATGAACCAAACAACTTTTTGTCACAACAAAGTATACATTCTGAACGTTTTTTGTCTGAAATCAAAACTTGAGAAATTTTAATCTTCTACATGCAAATCTTTAAAATGTGCTGGTTACTCACGTTACATAATTTGGACACGCACAAAATGAAAAGTAGACATAATTGAAAAGTGTCCTCATACCAAGCTTTCCTCAAATTTGGTTATACCTTTTTCAAAGAAGTATGTTAGGAAGGCATAATTTGTATCTAATTTAAAAAGTAAGGGACAAACCATTTTTTAGTGAGGCTGCAATAATAATGGTTACTCACGTTACGGTTACTCACGTTACAGTTTGTCCGGCGGTTTTGATTCATACAAAAATATACTTTAGAGCACTCAAAAGACTGAAATTTTAATCGGAAAATGTACTGTGATTATCAGTCATCCACTTTTGTGCCTTAAATAATGAAAATACCAAAAAATATTGAAAATATGAAGATTTTCCTGAAATTTGCACAGGGTAGTCCCATGTGTGGAGTTTCTTGTATGGTTTCTGTTTCTCCTTTAAGGAGACACCTAAGAATTAAAAAAAATTATGTGAACTGAAAGATATAATTATAGGATCATGATTAATGAAAAAAATAATCCAGAAAAAATAAGATTTGAAATAGAGCCAATTGTTTTTTTCAGTTCATGTCCACATTCCTGGAAATGCCCTAATGAAGAATCGAGACGATCACATTCGCTGGGGGACGCGTTCGTACTGGCTTACAGCGTCTACATTAATTCGATCGCGACATATTCCAATTAAACAATAATTATACAATCACATCCCTATTAATTGACTACCTACTCAGAGAAATTGTATCCTTAATTTATTGCGTTTTTTTCCTTCTTTTTCACAGAATGACCTAATGAAGAATCGAGACGAGCACATACGATGGGGGAACGCGTTCGTCCTGGCGTACAGCGTCTGCAATCGCGACACCTTCCGGTCGATTGAAGGCCAGATCCGGTACCTGCAGCGGTGCAAGGCGCCGTGCTCGGTCCCGATCGCCATCGTCGGCAACATGATCGACCTCGATCACCGACGCGAGGTGACCACGGAGGAAGGGCGCGACCTCGCCGAGGAGTACGGCTGCCATTTCTTCGAGGTCTCCGCCGCCGAGGGCAGCATGGACATTCGCGAAGCGTTTCTGACGATACTGCGCGAGCTGCACGAGTCGAGGAAAAACGACGTCGCGACGGTGAAGCGACGTCGCAGCAGCGTCACGCGGAACGTCGCGAACAAGGTCATGCAGGCGGTGTTCGGGGGCTCGCCGCGGAGGTCACGAAAGATTTCGCTACCTTGATTGTTGATTTCTTTGCGTCCGTACGTGCCGCAGTATATTTATTTGTTTGTTTATTTATTTATTGAAATAGTTGTTACACTCGGTTCGGGCCAGGAGGCGATTTTCAGTGCTTCGTGTTCGTATCCATTGTTGAACATTTTCAATTATACGCTTTCTCATCAAGTCGTCGGTTCGCAAGCGCAAACTCGTGGTATTTCGCTTGCCGGATTTTCGTCTCTTGCAAAGGGATATCGATGCAACACTCTTTATTGAAATGGTGCATTTAGTTCGTTAAGAACTTCTTCCACGAAGTATTTCGCTATAAGCTTGAATCGGAAGATCTCCGTCGCTGGAAGAAGAAAAAATCGCTAAGAAATTGATTTGAGGACATTGTATGACTAAGAAGGTGTTTGAACAACTATCACTGTTTTTTGCGGGAATGGTGCATTCTGTCGTCGACTATAGTATGCTTACAATCACACAGTTAAGAGCTACGGACGCAATATGTTCACCGTCGAGATCACGTGATGAAAGACTTGGTCACGTGACATCGTGAACCACGCGCTGTTTGCGTTAAGTGGAATGTGTGACGTCATGTGCCGTCACTGAATCTTATGATTGGAAAGCCGAGTTCCAAGTTTTGAATTTGAAAGGAGGGAAAACAAATCAAATGGTTATTGAGGGTTTTTTTAAGAATTTCGACAAATTTCATATATGATATCGATAGATGTTTGTTTTCTATGTTTCGAGTGATATGAATAGTTTTTTTGCCTCACATCATGTAAAATATTGCTTATTTTTGTGGAAAATTATGTGAACAATCGTGTTGTATGCTGAGCACCATGGTTAAAATATGTACAATATGTAATATTATTTTGACGCTGGTCGTTAAATGTTTTATTTTTCACACGCAAAAAGGTTTATATCACTTAACCCTATTAAGGCCGGGCTATTTGAGGTCTTCAGCAGGCCGGGGGGGGGCCATTATGGCCCCCCCCTAAGATCTCGGCCGCGGAGCGGCCGATCGCCGTAAAAATTTGCACGCGTGATAAGTGAAGTGTATAGAATACAATGGTAATTTTTAAAAATTTTGAAAAATTCATTAATTTGCATATTTATGGTAATTTATGCAAATAAGTCATGAAATTCATATTTTTACCCATAAATCATATATTCTTCATAATTAAACTCTGGTTTTCACTACATATATTCTTTAGAGCATTTGGAATGATACTACAACAAAAAAAATTGGAAGAGCCCGGTTCTTCCTTTTGTTTTCTATTGTTTTATTAATTTCTTATGTATTTCTTTGTTTTTTTAACTTATGTATTTTATTGTTTTTGTTGTTTATTTTATTTCTAACTATAATTTAACTGTTTTGAACCCCAAAACCAACATATAAAATGTAAACAACACCAAATATCTAATAATACACCTCATTTTATGAAAATTAATATTTCCATATGTTTTGTACACAAATCACGAAATTTAGCGATTTTCGGGCTGACATGCATAGACAAAAGGTCACGTGACTTTGTAACGGAGGGTCCGATTTTCGAAATTTTTGTTTTAAAACGTGCGCAAGACCCGAAAGAAAAAAGTCACCAAGCAGCGGCGCGTCATCTTGCAGCGTTTTGGAGCAATAAAAAAAATTCCGGAGGGGGGGGGCCATTATGGCCCCCCCCCCCCGGCCTTAATAGGGTTAAAATGTTTGTTTTTCTGACAAAATTAATTTCATGTTGAATGTTTTATATATCGCTTATAAATTATAATGTTTTTCTGACAAAATTAATTTCATTTTGAATGTTTTATATATCGCTTATAAATTATAATGTTTTTCAGACAAAATCAATTTCATTGTTAAATGTTTTACATGTTTAAATAGCCAAAGTTTGCATGCTTGTTTCTTTATTTTTTTTCTTCAAATTTATACATATTCGCACAGATGATAATGCTACGAAGATAAAGATTGGGAAATGTTTGAACATGTGGCTTCCCAGCAGAGGGTTTTTGCATGCATGTCTCTGCACGTGAATGACAGATAATCGATTGCGTAGCTACGGGGGGGGGGGGCTGCACGGGGGCTACGTGCCACAAATAAATTGACCAAAAAAAACCCCACAGCAACACAATAACAAACATAGGCGGACAAATCTTTTTAAAAGATAAAGAAATACATGCATCATTACCAAAATACTGCGAGAATCTTCAGAATTGAAGGTGGCTGTTAAATATTATGAAGAAAAGGAAGAGTCTGCTGTGAGCCTAAAGCCCGGCGCAGACAGAGCCGACCCGATCCGACTGGTTTTCAGTCAGGCTAGAGTCAGTTTCGCTCAGTCGGAGCCGATCCAACATGTTGAATCGGCCTCGAATGACCTCCGACTGGCACTTGACTGGAAAAACCGGAGTCCTGAGGCAGCGCATACTGAGTTAATCAGGCTGAAAACCAGTCGGATCGGGTCGAGTCGGCTCTGTCTGCGCCGGGCTTTATGCACTCCGCACACAGAGCCGATTCGACCCGATCCGACTGGTTTTCAGTCGGTTCAGCTGAGTACACGTTGCCTCAGGACTCCGGTTTTGCCTGTCAAGAGCCAGTCGGAGGTCATTCGAGGCCGATTCAACCTGTTGAATTGGCTACGATTGAGCGAAACCGACTAATAATATAGCCTGACTGAAAACCAGTCGGATCGGGTCGAGTCGGCTCTGTGTGCGGAGGGCATAATACTTCGTGCCCCCCCCCCCCCCCCCCTACGCCAATGTAGATAATGATATTCATCATCATGGTACAACTCTAAAATAATGAGGTTGTATCGCAGAAGGCGAACGTGTCTCGGTGAAATGGGGACATGTGGAAGATACCGTTGCCTGAAATCAATGTTACCATGGCAACGTTGCACGTCTTTTTTTCATACAATCGATCTCATTTATCATGGTTATCATGTTATCATCAATTGTCGTAATAAGGGTGTACTGCAGACTGTACTTGTATAACAAATGTCTTGGAGAAATTGGTATTATGTAAGATAACGTTGCATGATATCGTTGTTGCCATGACAACACTGCACGCATATTTTTCATACAATTGGCGATTTTCCATTGTCTTAAGGATGTACCGCAGACTGTATGTACTTGTATAGTGTCTTGGAGAATTAATATTATGTAAGATAACCTTGCCTGATATCGTTGTTACCAGGGCAACGCTGCAAGCCTATTTTTCATACAATTAATATTTTGTTTCAATTTTAACGTCAATTGTCTTAAAGGGGACCACCAGGCAAATAACAACACATAATTATAAGTTCTGGTACCGTTTTGTGATATCAAATAGATACCCAACATTTCGCAAAGGGTTGTGTAATTCATAAGCAATGCAATTAATTACCACCACTTACGGAACCACTATTATTTCCTGGTTCCGTACGCGCCAATCATTTGCGAGTGCGCCAATTCTATTCACGCGTACGTTTGGAGACAATAGAATCCCAGACGATTCGTTCGCTCTGGACTAGTAGTCTTCGTTCATGCAGACCCATATACACACGGTGTAGTATGGTCATGCGTTTTCCAGTCATATTATTTTTTTCTGGAAACATATTTTTGTGAACTTGTTGATGGAATGGAATACTAAAGATGTTACCTTTCATTTATAAGAATATTATTTTTGGGTCGTTGTCCCCTTTAAACGTGTACCGCCGAAGAATGACCTGAAAAGGAAATTGATATTTGTAAGATAACGTTGCCTGATATCGTTGTAACCATGGCAACGCTGCAAGCCTTTTTTCATACAATTGATTATTTTTCGATGTGAACGTCACTTGGCTTAAGGTGGTACTGCAGGTGTTCAGAGGGTCTTACGAAAATGATTATGAAATGTGATGTTTCATGATTGCATTGGAACATTGAGGGCCTTTCAAAACGAATGAAGACTTTCTTAAATAAATTGATATAGGCGTACATGAAAGATGATGGTGCTTTTATGTCATTAGAATATTACACGCCACTTTTTCATTCAATCGATAATAATTTCATCACTATTGTGAAGGATACATCGCAGTAAATTTGATATCTGAAAGAAAAATAACGTTTTTTTTTACAAAATTTTGAAGGGTTATTATTGATATGAACGGTAATGTTGCCTGGAAATTATCACTGTAATATTGAACGCTTTTTTTCTTCTTTTTTTTTTTTTTTTACAAATGAGGCAAATGAGGCATTGATAATGAAAGACAATGTTGTCAGAAAGTTATAATATTAATATGATATTGAACGTTTTTTATCAAAGTGAGATGGTCTTGAAGTAATTGATGTGAAAGACAATGTCGCCCAAAAATTGTAATGTTAATATCATCAAATTGAACCCATTTTTTAAACGAATTATGAATAATGTCTAGAAGGAATTGATATGAAAGACAATGTTGCCTAAAAATTGTAATCATCGTAATTATCATGTTGATTGCTTCTTTAAACAAATAACGAATATCGTGAATGAACTGATATGAAAGGCAATGTTGCCAGAAAATTAATAATTTTAATCATACTGATTACTGAACGCCTTTTTAAAAGGAATTATGAAGACTGTGTAGCAGGAATTGATAATGAAAGACAATGTCGCCTGAAAATGATCAATGTAATATCATATTGAACGTTTTTTTTTTTTTGCATAACAAAGAAAGGATTGTTTTGAAGATATTGATATGAAAGATAATGGTGCCCGATATCATTAAAACTATCGCACGCCATGCAATATAATTGATGAGATATAGAGATAGTGACTGAATAACGGTAGAGGAGCTGCGATGCGAAAGATAAACACTACGATGGGGTGGCAATTAATGTTATCGCAGGTGGGAGGGGGCAAAAACGGGCATAGAGGGGGTACATATTAATTTAATGGGGGCTAAACGCAGATGGGAGGGGGGCATAGATGGGGGAAATATTCCCATATGGGGGGGGGGGGGGGGCTATATGCCAACAACAAAACGGGCGTTATGTATTTCTTTATGATCTTATAAGTTGCGCGAACATGAGTCTAGAAGGGGAGGTGGATGGAGGGGGTAACCCGCTCTTAGCTAAACCACTGAAATTAATTGTCATCTTGAAATTCACCTTGTGGAAACAAAAGCGAACGCTGTTGGCCAAAACCACGAATCTCAATTGAAGAAGAAAAAACGGTGGCGCAAAGCTGAAAACAACATTATTTTGTAGATTAGAATAAAGAAGATAATACAGTATAAAAAGTGACAGAGTTGAAGAACCGAGGGAAGAAGAAAGAGAAGAAAAAAAATCACGATAGTGATATCAAGGACGAACTTGCACTTCAGTCTGAACATTATCAGAGAAGGGTATGGAGGGGGGGAAAAGATTTTCACTTGCAGAGGAAGTGGTGTTCCCAGTGGTACGCCACAAGACGATCATCGCCCCAGAAACATTCGGCTATCGACCCCAAGTCGCAAAATCTGCCTCGCGGAAAAATGTTGAAGGAGGGAGGGAGGGAGGAGGGGCGAAAGGAATGAATTAAGAGCGGAGGGGAGCAGAGAGGGGACGGAGTGGGGGAGACCTAGGAGGTAGGGTGGTAAGTAGGGGACGGAGGCAGGGAGAGGGAGGGGTCCGGAGAACACAGGGTCGAATGCTTTTACACCCTGACTAATTTTCCGCGGGAATAGGAATTAAGTTAATAAATCAGAGCAGATCACAAATCGATTTTTAGCTCATCCGGCCCGAAGGGCCCGATGAGCTTATGCCATGGCGTTGCGTCCGGCGTCCGTCCGTCCGTCCGTCCTTCCGTCCTTCCGTCCGTCCGTCCTTCCGTCCGTCCGTCCGTCCGTCCGTCCGTCCACAATTTTCAAAATGCTTCTTCTTCGTTATTTTTCAACCGATTTTGATTCTGATTGTTTCATAAGATAGGGCTAGGAGGGGGATTTAAAACTTCTACACAGAATCGTGAAATTCATTATATATGCTAATTTATGCAAATTTATTCGAAATCACAAAAAATGCTTCTTCTCCTTCATTTCTTGACCGATTTTGATTTGGTTTGCTTTATCTGGTAGAGCTAACTTTGGTACACTAAACTTCTACACAGAATTTTGAAATTTTTCTCCATTAATTAATTATGGTAATTTATGCAAATTTATTCCAAAAATCACAAAAAATGCTTATTCTCCTTCATTTCTCGACCGATTTTGATTTGGTTTGCTTTATCTAGTAGAGCTAACTTTGGTACACTAAACTTCTACACAGAATTTTGAAATTTTTCTCCATTAATTAATTGTGGTAATTTATGCAAATTTATTCCAAAAATCACAAAAAATGCTTCTTCTCCTTCATTTCTCGACCGATTTTGATTTGGTTTGCTTTATCTGGTAGAGCTAACTTTGGTACACTAAACTTCTACACAGAATTTTGAAATTTTTCTCCATTAATTAATTATGGTAATTTATGCAAATTTATTCCAAAAATCACAAAAAATGCTTCTTCTCCTTCATTTCTCGACCGATTTTGATTTGGTTTGCTTTATCTGGTAGAGCTAACTTTGGTACACTAAACTTCTACACAGAATTTTGAAATTTTTCTCCATTAATTAATTATGGTAATTTATGCAAATTTATTCCAAAAATCACAAAAAATGCTTCTTCTCCTTCATTTCTCGACCGATTTTGATTTGGTTTGCTTTATCTGGTAGAGCTAACTTTGGTTCACTAAACTTCTACACAGAATTTTGAAATTTTTCTCCATTAATTAATTATGGTAATTTATGCAAATTTATTCCAGAAATCACAAAAAATGCTTCTTCTCCTTCATTTCTCGACCGATTTTCATTCTGTTTGGTTTATCTAATAGGGCTAGGTTTCATAAGATAGGGCTAAGAGGGGATTTCAAACTTCTATACAGATTCATGAAATTCATTATCTATGGTAATTTATGCAAATTATTCGAAATCACAAAAAATGCTTCTTCTCCTTCATTTCTCGACCGATTTTGATTTGGTTTGCTTTATCTGGTAGAGCTAACTTTGGTACACTAAACTGCTACACAGAATTTTGAAATTTTTCTCCATTCATTAATTATGGTAAATTTTTTATTTTTTTATTTTTTTAATTTTTTTTAATTTAATTTTTATTTATTTTTCTATTTTTATTTTTTATTTATTTTATTTTATTTTATTTTTTGTTTGTTTGTTTGTTTGTTTTGTTTGTTTTTGTTTTTTATTTTATTTATTTTTATTTTTATTTTGATTTTTTAAATTTATTTTTTTATTTTTTTATTTTTTCCCATGTCCCTTCCAGGGCATCAAATTTTTATTTTTTGACCAGTTGAAAAGTGTACCACATGAAATTTGCGATATTTGATGTTGCGAGATGGCGGATGAGCGCTACGTCATTGACGTTCTGGGTTTTTTTCCCCCGCATTCTCGGATTTTCTGAAAATGCGACAATTAATTAAATAGACTGGGAAATAATGGCATAAAAAGAATGAGAGATAGTTTGAAGAACCGCGGGAAGATGGCAAGGATAGCAAGGAAGAATTGCCTCTTCAGTCATGTCAGTCAGAACATTTTCAGGAAAGGGAAAATATTTGTTGTTTCCCCCTTTTTTTTCCTTAGCATATAAAGTGGTGTCCCAGTGGAGCGCCATGCACAGCACGATCATCGCCCCTGGAACATTCGGCTATCGACCCCGCGTTGCAAAATCTGCCTCGCGGAAAATCGAGGTGAAGATTAAACCAGTGGCGTATATAGCGTGGTCGGACGATTGGGAGCACGAGGATGATTGGGGGCGCACTCTTTGTATTTCTATTTTTTATTTTTTATTTTACCCCCGACTTTTCATAATAGTGTTTGTCAAATCCCCCCCCCCCCCCCCTCCCCCCATGATCCCCTTAGGTACGCCATTTGATAATGTAGATTTAAAACTGAAGGCATGCAGCTTGTGATGCGGATGATATTCATGATGTAAATGAGAATAATTTTGTAATCACATTGTTGGGAAACTGAGGATAAGAAAACTATGTAGTGAGAGGGGATAATCAATATCTATCATCGCACAAATACTTTCTTGTGGCGAAAAGGGGAGCGTGTTTTTTTTTTTTTAATAAAGGTGGTATCAAATTTCCTGCATGTCTTAGGAAACACACAATTTTAGTTTCGCCATCATCGATTCGGTTTTGTTTATAGTACCAACCATCGGCACTTCAAGTATTTTAGATCAGTCATGACTGTATACGTAATATACAGTGTATTGCTACAAACTCTGTCCAATTAACACATTACATACGTGTATCGGGTGGGCCCTGTATTAACTCTATGGGGAATGCAAAATCTAGTAGGGAACAGGTTAACCCATTGTCTATATGGGAACCTGGTGGGCCCTGTATTAACTCTATGGGGATTGCAAAATCTAGTAGGGAACAGGTTAACCCATTGTCAATGGGAACCTGGTATGCCCTGTATTACCTCTATTGGGATTGCAAGGTCTAGCGGGGAACAGGTTAACCCATTGCCTATCAACTATATAAGAGGGTTGCAACATCTATCAGGGACCAGTAAAGCAACATTATCGCGATATTTCAGGACACCTTATTCATAATGACCAGTCGTGAAGTCCGTCTCATCAAGATTGTTTTTCATTTTTTGTTGGATTTATGATTGTGAAGCCCTTGACGAATCGGTGTCTTTATTACCACATAATGATGATCCACCATGTGAATAACACGGGCTTCATTGCCATTTAAAGGGATCTAGTCACTTTGTTGACATGTGCGAAAAGTGATAAATGGTTGATAAAATGTACATTGTTATGATCTGCATTATGTCCAACTGAGTAATGTGTGAACATTTCATATAACATGGATAGTATACTTATGGCCAAGTAATGAGCGAAAATGCAAAGTGATATTCGCTTACTCATTGCACTGAATTTTGAACACAGTAGATAATTATCCAGTGGATAATTATCCGAACTCTTCAATCGTAAATATTTTTTTCACGAGAGGGAAATTGGAGAAAAAAAACGCAACATTATATTGGTAATACGAACACAACAAAATATG
Organism: Echinarachnius parma; assembly: GCA_037951105.1. Lineage (NCBI taxonomy): Eukaryota > Metazoa > Echinodermata > Echinoidea > Clypeasteroida > Echinarachniidae > Echinarachnius > Echinarachnius parma. The sequence goes on from JBAMJV010014165.1 coordinate 19,193, forward strand.
AAAGAAACATCATTTTGTGGATTTGGCCAATGTTATACGGTACGAGATCCCTTTAATCATTAATCATGTTAATAGCACGGGCTTCGTTACCATTTTAATGATGATTGAAACAAGTCGATAAAACGAACAAAACTAAGCTAAAACGACCCGAATCCCGATTTTGTTTATAATTGGAATCGCATCCCTGGAATTCGTAGAAAACGAAACTCAACCAGTCACGACGAGTAGGATTTAAAGGGATCTAGTAACATTGTCCAAATCCACAAAACTTACTCAGAACTCTCGTGGTTCTCTCATACCTTGTTGTATTTGTATTATCAATAGAAGCATGGAACAGGTTTTGGTTTTTCTGATTTCCCTTTCGTTAGAAAAAATATTTACGATAGAAGTGTTCGGAATTTTAACTATCCACTGGATAGTCATTACCGTGTGCAATGAATTAGCAAATATCACTTTGCATTTTAGCTCATTACTCGGCCATGTTATATCCATTTAACGTGAAATTGTTACACAATACTCAGAGGACATATCAAATGACAACGTTGCACATGTTACCAACCATTTATCACTTTTTGCTCGTGCCAACAAAGTTACTCTATCCCTTTAAGCCGTTAGACTACATAATACGTCCAACTATTGATTTGTCTGGTGTCATTTTATGAAATCTTAGCCACGTCCCTACTTATGGTCAAGTGTTTTTATTACATTTTTGAAGCCTTTTCTCGCGTTCATTACTCTCTAATAATGACTGAAACAAAGTGATTAAAAAACGAAATACACTACACTAAACTGTAGTTAATCGAAGCCT
>JBAMJV010014165.1:25000-33058 GCA_037951105.1 Echinarachnius parma
TTTCATACAGAAGAGTTGTTGGGCTTTCCGTTGATATCAATTTAAATCATGAATATTTTATTTGAAATGCTAAAAAATCCTCCCAAAAGCTCGAAAAAAATGCAACGCTCTGATTTTTTGTCAACTCCATATCTTTTTGTCTGATTTCACACTCGACCCATCTCCATATTCCGGTTCGCTGCACACACCCCATTTGCATAATCCTTACGATTAATATGCCATCGTAAGGAAGAGATAATTTCCATTAAAATGGTATCAAATTCAACAATTTTGATGAATGGAAAGGGTGGCAGCATTCAATAGAATGTTAACCTTTAGAAAACTGGTTAACACAGTCTTGCACTCGTAAATTGAATGCATTGGGACCATTTTGCGAGATTTCACTTCCTGCCTCCCCCTATTCTCTGGGCTACTGCAATCGCCCCAATTGCATAATCACTACACATAATGCATCGTTTGAAAGGTATATAATGAGGCTTTATTGTGATACCGATTTCGAGTATTCTTATTAAAAAATACGAGAGATATGATCGATGAAACTTGAGTTTCCGAACTTTTTTTGAGGGGTTTATATAGCGCCTGTAATATTTTGCTATTTGTGGGGAGACCTGAATAAGGATGCTGTCACACCGAGAGTTGGGAGGATAAGCGATTGGTGGGCGATTGGTATTTTATTCAGTCAAAATGCTTGGTACAGAGTATAGACACTGGTGGTCCGTAATGACATAAACATACAACATGTGGTATTGCATAACGGTAATAGTATCGTTGGTCAGCATGTTGAATTAGGTAAGGAATGTGTGGGAACGAGGGGTCGGTAGATGGTGAAAGTGTTTGGTTACAAGTGGTCAATTAAGAGGAGGAAGTGAAATGGCTAGATGATATGACAGGTGACTGTGATTATAGGGTGGTCTGGATTTATGGATGTTACAGCGCCCTCTCCGCTTTGTTTCGGAACGTTCTCCCTTATAGTTTTCATGTTCTGAAAATAACTATGTATATCTACTGTTCTGTCTGTCTGTCTGTCTGTATGTATGTCTGTCTGTATGTCTGTCTGTCTGTCTGTCTGTGTGACTGTACTGGTAATACCAACAACGCTACCGTTACCATTCATCATCACCATAATCACCATCATCACCACCACCATCCCCTCAACTAGCACTACATCAAGTGGACAATAAAACCATTACTACCGATCATAACCACCACCACTACCATCACTACCACAACAACCACCCCAACCACCACCATCACCACCATCCCTACAACCACCATCATCATCATCACCACCACAACCACTACAACCACTGTCACCTCGACTAGCACCACATCCAGGGGCCAATGCAACCATTATTACCGATCATAACCACCACCACCACCACCACCATCATCATCATCACCACCGCTGCCGCCGCCACCACCACCACCATCACTACAAATACTACCACCATGCAATACCGCCAACAACAACACCACCACTACCACCACCACCAATACTACCACCATGCAATACCGCCAACAACCACACCACCACTACCACCACCACCAATACTACCACCATGCAATACCGCCAACAACACCACCACTACCACCAGTCCACCACCACCAATACTACCACCATGCAATACCGCCAACAACAACACCACCACTACCACCACCACCACCAATACTACCACCATGCAATACCGCCAACAACACCACCACTACCACCACCACCAATACTACCACCATGCAATACCGCCAACAACAACACCACTACTGCCAGAGCCGCCACAATGATGGAAAAAAAACCACTACATCTGGTGGCCAATACCACTATTACTACCATGACTACCATTATCACCACCAATAATATTACAAACATCGCTACCAAAATTGCTGCCGCTACCACATTTACAAACACTATATATTTCACCACCAACACCCTGACAGTGTAAACGCAGGAAACATCCTCGTCATAAACGAATAACCAATTAAACCATTAAACGAAGAACTGGGTCGAGTCTATAGAAGTAGTCACGGTTTGTTTATACGTTTCCATGGCAACGTCGATAAAATATAACGGATATAGACATACATTATACTTAAAACCACTTCAAAGTACAAATGTCGGGATTTTATGATGGCTTTTGACGTTGTCACAATCTTGTCTTAAGATTGTCTTTGATGTGATTATTCAATTTCCGAATTATTTTATATTACAGTTTCCGTTATCATTTTAGGAATTTAGACCTTTAATTTGATTTTGATAAAGGTAATCTTGAAGTAGGCCTCTAGGTACTCATACTATTTCCTGACCAAATACTTTATCTATTGATTAGTGTACATTGCTTAAATCATTAATGTTATATCTCACGTGATGCCAAGGCATGGCCAAAGTTAGTAAACTGTTGTGTGACATCGTCACGGGTACCGTCACGGGTACCGTCACGATGTAACGAATGCAAATCACAAGTAACATGTATAGTAAAAAATAATTTTAACTTCTAATTAGCCAAGATTGTATTAATTGTCTCCGAAAGTTCCAGTTTATCACCCGAATGCACTAACCTACCTTTATAGTAGCTCATATAGAGGTATACATGTACTTATAATTATGATAGATACAGACCGACCATAAATTTTATTTTTGTTTAATTTGTTGTTTTTTCTGTATTTTGTATGCATAGATTATTACGGACTTGCTAAAAAAACAGCCTGATGGCTGATAGCGAGTTTTTTTTTTGCCGTGTTTAAATAAATAAAACAAACAAACAAACAAACCATGACCATGTGTACGTAACGCGGATAAAAGCATTCATTGCATTCATCGGGAATCGATCGATATAAATTATTATACTGAAATGACACCAAACTGGGTAGGACCTGGGATCAACTCGTGCAATAAATTAGAGAGTCAACTGCTAATTGTAATCGGCTGATCGCAGTGATTTATAGTATTCAATGATTGAATTATGATGCAACGAGGCGATGCTTTTGTTAATTAAGCCAGAGAATTAGCAAATAATTAGCTAGATGCAGGAGCAATGAGCGACCGGGCCGGGGGAGCGTGCCCCGAGGGTTCCGGGGTGGTTCGTCCACGATGGGGGTCCTCGCACGCGGCGCGGTGACGTGGCGACTCCCATTGATGTATCTCAAAATTTATGAATCAGTCGATATTCCCTTAATCATATTAATACAAAAAGAATGCAACCAATACAAATGAATTCTTTATGAGGTCACGCGCTTTGGAACCCCCCAGATTGCTTACCAACCATTGGTAATAAATGTACCTGTTCAATTCTTTATTATGTATCTATACAATTTTTTGTAACTATTCATGCTAATGGCAGACGAATTGTGATTTAGGACTAGGTGGTATTATTAATGAGGCGATATTGTACGCGTAATAATGCTAGGAATCCCGGTGTGGTATCCATACACAATATAGATAGAAGATAATAACTAAAATGATAATGATAGTCATAATAATGATAACAATAGTTAACAATAACACCCTTCGTGTGAGTCGTGATCGTGTGATGTCAGAGATGACACCACGTAACGTCGCCGTATTCTCAATTTCAGTCATCCTCGGAAATATTTTCATTATATAATTAAAGTTTATTAAATTGATATCGTAATCGTAAATCACCATACAATGTGTTCAATAGTATACCACTACCACAAGTGCAGGATACAAGACAGTGTAATAATATATTTAATTGTGATTGTGGTCATGCATTGGGTCACTGGTTTTTATGAAAAAGACTCTATAATGATCAATGATGATTGTATCTGAGCTGTTAAATTATTTATTTAAACTACCATGGTGACAACCAATCGGAAGGGTTAAAGGGATAGTTGAGTTTTGGTAAAGAGAGTACCGTTTTGGTCAAACTCAATTTTAGTAACCAAAACTGACAACACTACATTACAAACTAATAGTTACAACTCCACCATGCTCGAAAGGAATACAAAATTACAAATGACTAAGTAAAAAGCCGTTCAAATTTGAGAGGGCGCTCTCTAAAAACTCATTGGTTTTAGCCATTTAAAATAAAATATTGTCAAGTTATGTTTTTTTGAAATAGTTATTAGATAGAGAGATAATCAACAACTATTTAAAAACCTCTTTTGTAAATTTTTGAAAAGAGGAAGCATTTAAAAAAAAATTGTAACGGCTGGTTCAAAATGATTGAGTACTTGTGGGGCCCCACATTTATTACAAATGGCTATTTCTGAACCGATTTTGATCAAATAAAGTTTATTCTGTCACTAAAATATTATGCATGCTCTTTCAAATTTTACACTCAGTTTTTCATTATCTCACAAAAAAATATTTTGTGTAGCGCCCTCTATACCAAAACTCAACTATCCCTTTAAGCCGTTACCATAGTGCCAACAATATTTATTTAAATGGTTACAAGTTTGTTTATAATCGTTGATTCTCGCCAATAATCCATATACATACATAACGTATATCATAATCATTCTGATCATAAACAGTGTTATTGCTATACGTGGTCCATTGGTGAAATAAATATCCTTACAAATAGTTTATGTATAGTAAAATGGTCAAACTTAGGTATATGTTTGTATACAATTGAAATGATTCCGGTGATTTTTTTTACTCAAATTAAATAATATCACAGGAGCAAAAGGACAATTTGAAAACCAGAGCTGGTTTCATACTGATATTAGTAAGAGAAAAACAACCAGGCATGAAAGCACTGGCGTACCCAGGATTTGTTCAATGGGGGGGGGGGGGGGGGGGGGTTGTTTCGTCGGTCAAAAGTCGGGGGCCAAAAAGTCGGTGTCAAACAAATTTCGAAGCCGAGACCGAGATCCATCTAAAATGTTCGTGGCCGAGACCGAGACCACTTGTTAATTTGTGTCCTCGGGGGCCGAGACTATTTTTATGATGGTCAAGACCGCTAGACCATTACAAATTGGTAAAGGAAGGGGGATGGGGGTTTTAACCCCCCCCCCAAAAAAAAAAAAAAACACAATCAAACACAGACATTTCTTATTCCCCCACCCCCTTGGGTACGTATATGCATGAAAGAACCACTGAGATGCTAGTGACTTTGGTTGATTTAGGCAAAGTTTACATACAAAATTAACAAAATGGTCAACAAAATGTATAATATTGAGACTCACTTTCATCCCGTGCATCATTTCCAGACCCCCCCCCCCCCCACACACACACACACACACACCCAAGTAAACAAGCAAAAATCTAAAAATACATCCGCACACACACACACACACACACACACACACACACACACACACACACACACACACACACACACACCACACACACACACACACACACACACACACACACACACACAGTGGCGTAGACAGGTTCTTACACCTGGGGGGGATGATTTGCCGTTCACCGGACCAAGACCCAATTTGTTCGCGGCCGAGACCACTTGCCGAAATATTTCGAGACCAAGTGGCTCAGTGGGCGGGGGGGGGGGGGGGGGGGGGGGTGGGTGGTGGATGTTAAGATGGTCGCCGATGGTCGTGACCAGGCGGGCCGGAAGCAGTTTTGGATTGGGGGGGGGGGGGGGCAAAACGTATGGGGGCTCACGATTTTTGTGTGTTTAGGGGCTCATGCCCAACCACACTCACAGTGCTGCCAACTTTGAGCCAGATGTGAGAGTGAGACATTGCAAGGAGCGAAGCGACCAAGCCCGAGGGAGCGAAGTGACTGAGCGGGGGGAGGGTGTGGGAGGGGGGTGTCCCCCCTCCCACGGTAGTGGAAGATTTTGCTTTTGCATTTTTAGACTTGAAATTGTGCAATCTGGTGCTTACCTAGAAGGAAATGCGGGCTTAAAATTGACTGTATCTGGGAAAGCGTGTTATGATTTGATCGACCAGAAATGTTAAATATATTTTCACGAAGAAAACAAATAATTGACACACTAACAACTATGCACCCCAACACAGGGAGCGAAATTACTGAGCGGGGGGAGGGTGTGGGAGGGGGGTGTCCCCCTCCCACGGTAGGGAGATTTTGCATTTTGGACTTGAAATTGTGCAATTTGGTGCTTACCTAGATAGGAAATTCGGGCTTAATATTGACTGTATCTGGGAAAGCGTGTTATGATTTGATCGACCAGAAATTTCAAATATATTTTAAAGAAGAAAACAAATAATTGGCACACTAATGAATATGCACCCCAACACAAAACACAAATATTGTATTTATATTTAGCGTCATACACAGTTCCAACATCACCATATGCCACATTATGTATGATCTAACAACTTAGCCTATTGCCAAGAATGAGTCCCGAGGGGAGGGTTTGGGGAGGGGGTATCCCCCTCCCACGGAGAAGATTTTGCATTTATATAATATACTTGAAATGGTGCAATTTTGGTGCACGTCACACAAGCAGCCAGAGCAATGCCAGCCTACACTGGAACTACGTGGGCCCGGTATACAGAAAAAAAAACTCACCCAAGACCAGTACCATACGCAAGTTACACAACAAACTGAGATATTCTGTTCGCGCGCGAAGCGCGCAGCGAAAATTGAAAATGGATGTATAAATTACTTTGTTAACGTTAGAATTAACAAGTCTTAGCTCACACAACTAATGTTTTCTTTCCCACTCGTATACAGATGCATACAGAAAAAAAATATATCATTCCCTAAAACCTGGGGGGGATGATTGTACACGTCATCCCCCCCACCTTGTGAGGTGGGGGGGGATGCATCCCCCTCATCCCCCCCGTTGTCTACGCCCCCTGCACACACACACACACGCAGGCACGCGGTCAAAAGTCGGGGGCCAAAAAGTCGGTGTCCAAACAAATTTCGAAGCCGAGACCGAGATCCATCTAAAATGTTCGTGGCCGAGACCGAGACCACTTGTTAATTTGTGTCCTCGGGGGCCGAGACCATTTTTATGATGGTCAAGACCGCTAGACCATTACAAATTGGTAAAGGAAGGGGGATGGGGGTTTTAACCCCCCCCCCCCCCCCAAAAAAAAAAAAAAAAAAAACACAATCAAACACAGACATTTCTTATTCCCCCACCCCCTTGGGTACGTCTATGCATGAAAGAAACCACTGGAGATGCTAGTGACTTTGGTTGATTTAGGCAAAGTTTACATACAAAATTAACAAAATGGTCAACAAAATGTATAATATTGAGACTCACTTTCATCCCGTGGCATCATTTCCAGACCCCCCCCCCCCCCCCCACACACACACACACACACACACACCCAAGTAAAACAAGCAAAATCTAAAAATACATCCGCACACACACACACACACACACACCCACACACACACACACACACACACACACACACACACACACACACCACACACACACACACACACACACACACTCGCAGGCACGCACAAACACTCATAAGCACGCACGGACATACACACACATATTATATGTCACAAAATTTGGCGCTATGGGCTGGCACAATGATAAATAATTATTTTGCAAGTTGATTATTTTAGCATTTGGTAAAAGATTTGCGAGAAAATGTAGAGGAAATAAGTGGGGAAATTGGTTTCGATTGGCTAAACATTTGATAATAATGACTTTACAAGTTCAATATTTTACCATTATTAGGCAAAAAGTAGACCAGTAGATCGAGGACAAAATTCCCATGCAATTATGGATACTGACAATGTGAGAAAAAAAGTTGGTGTAGATTTGTTGATGATAATTGCGCAAATTCTAGGATTCGATTCAAATAATGACCGATTCGGTAAAGGCTTACAAATATAGAGGAATAAGCGAGGAAATTGATTTCGACTAGCTAGCATTTGATAATAATGAATAATTACTTCACAAGTTAAATATTTTACCATTGGTAACAGAAAGTATATAAAACTATAGTATAGTTACTATACGGCGTGGATTTATTGGTGATAATTGCGCAAGTGAGTTTAATCCTAAGATTCGATTAAGAAGTGATCAAAAATGTAGAGGAATAAGTGAGGAAATTGGTTTTGATCGGCTAACATTTGAAAATATTGAATAATTATTTTGCAAGAACTTTGGTGATTAAAAGTAAGCTATAGAAGAG
>JBAMJV010014166.1:0-18531 GCA_037951105.1 Echinarachnius parma
TTTTCCCGTCTGGTGCTGATATGTTCGTCTGAGTGATTGATCTTTGTGAAGATTAAATTGTTTACAGAAGTTGTAGCAAGCTGACCTTCCTGCCCAATATCGTCTAACCATAATTTGCATATACCGTATTTGTCGGTGTATTACCCGCTCCGATGTATTAACCGCACCCCCAACTTTGCCGTTTTTCCATGAAAAAAAAAAAAAATTTGATAGTATAATTCTTGATTTTAGTCTTTAGATGGTCAGCATTTCTTAGGAAAGGTACCAAAAATAGCTTATCTATCAGAGAATTTTTGCCTATGAATTTTGTTTTATTACTGAAGCCTCCGAAGTAAATAAAGAAAATTATCAGGCCTTCTTCACAGCAGACGAATCTTCTGTTGAATTTGCCACACGGATCACTACACATGGGACTACATAAACGTTAGACAACAAAACAAAGATTTCCACCAATAAAACAATCAGAACGGAGATTTTAAAAAAACTGTACCTTAATGTTATTCCTTTTTTCTAGTTCAAATATGTTGAATCTACTCTTGAAAACTGTTTCAGGGGATAAGAAATTACGATCGTTACTTGCGAGTGCATTGTCCGAAGACGTGGCGAAAGCTGGTATTCTTCGACTAAATCATATCAACGTATCGCGCATGTACTGTACTGATATACGATCACGATGTTGTCATGTCAGCTTCCAAGCCGCTTTCGCAGCAACAGCGAGCAATATTTAGGAAGAGGTAAAAGAGAAACATAAAAGACACTGCATGACTTGTTTGGGGGAATATGCTTGTATTTTCCGTGCATCGTATGAGTATGAATGCCTTGCCGAGGTGGACTTTGGTCACTTGTCAATCTTATCTCTGTGTATTAACCGCATCGTAATTAAGGCCCGGCGCTGGCTAGGCAATTTGTGTGTACAATTTTCCTATCTCCGTGTATTAACCGCTCCCCCATTTTGGAGCTTTTTTTTGAGAAAAAAGGTGCGGGTTATACACCGACAAATACGGTATGCAAATTATCCAAAGTAAAAAATAAAAATAAAAAAGCGTCATTTGTGGCTGTCTGCTGTGCGACAATTTCGTAAACGAAGCATAATGATATACATTATAACATACCGTAAAACTCCGTGTATAAGACGCACTTTTTTTTCTGTCGGAAATTTTTCAAAGTGGGGGGTGCGTCTATACACAGGTACAGCAAAAAAAAACACCCTGTAGTCATGTTGAATGTGTATTTAACACATGGTTTAGGGCATGACAAGAGCTTGCTGTCAGTTGCAGCATTCAGCAATATATACCCTTTTCTCACACACAAAATATTGGTTACAGATGTAAACATTGCAAGTTTATTGAGCAGTAATACTGCTAATGAATATTCATACATTCGTGAGCAGCAGTACTAATTAGATATGCAATTTTCTAACCAGTGGTTATAAATTTTGCTCATAAGTTGTTAGTAAATTTAGGAAATTGCATTATATTTAGTGAGTATTGGTGCTCATGAATATTCATGAATATGAATATGAATATTTATGAGTACCAGTGTTACTGCTCAATAAATGTGCAATTTGTGTACTAAAACCAATATTTTTATGTGAGAAAATGATGTTGATGAATGCTATATTCAACATTAAGCTATTGTCATGCCCTAGACCAGTGGTATAAGCATTCCAACATCAATTCAGGGTCTTTAAAAAAACTACAGGGTGTCCAATACAAAAATGTAAAAAAAATAAATAATATTTTATTTATTTATTTTATTTTATTTTTTTTCTTTGAAAGTTGGGGGTGCGTTTTATACACGAGTGCGTCTTATACACAGAGTTTTACGGTACCCAAAAAAATTCCGGGGGTGCTGTGCACCCCCTGAAAAATTTCCGGGGGTGCTGCAGCACCCCCAGCACCCCCGCTTCCCAGGCGCATGCTCCACGAAAAATACTTGGAGCTTCCTCGTTTCTCTCCTGCCGTGTTGTTTAGCTTATGGTGGTAAGAGAGGAATAAAATAGGGTTCGATTTTTTCAAATGTCCCTTTAGTATGAAGATAATTATCATTGAAAATTATTATTACCGTTATAACCGTTAGCTAACGCTTTTGATAAAAAGTACAATTGTCGTCGCTGAACACGTCCTGCCAGCGCGCGTGGGAAATTTTCCCGACCCACTGAACTTTGAGCCTAGCGTGCGCAAATTCCATGAATTCCGTACCGTCTGTAGAGCTCTGTATACACAGGTGCGGATATCGTCAAGATCAAACGGATGATTATTACTGCGACAAATCTCCAACAGACCATCAGTATTCGGTGATAAAATATGAACTCAATATTCATTTTTTTCACTAGGTAAACAGTGTTCGTTTTCTTTCAAACTTTCACAAATCTTTCAATTGTATTTTACAATGATATTGATCTATAGGATTGAAGTCTCAAATGTCATTTTGTGCAATATCTGACACTTTACAGGTATCCCTTTAAAATAAGAATGTTTTTTCGCTCTCCTGAACATTTTGTTTTTTTGAGATACGAGGTTTTAACAGCCCAGCGACGATATGTATTGAAATAGGGCTTGTGTGGTAAAATCCGAACCTAAGCATCGTTAAATACAGAAATATCAGAAGAAATCCAATATCCGCCTGTGAAATTCATAAATCCACCGCCCGTGCAGACCTGTCAGCGCCGCTAGCGCTGGGGGAGATATCGACAAGCTAGGGACAAGCCCGTATTAGCGAACACCTCGTGTACACCTCGTGGTCGTAATACACGTAGCGTATGGGCGATTCCGCGTTGGCGATATCTATCCGGCCCTAGATCAATTTATAATTTTGCAAATATATCAATTAGTAGGCGGTTTCTTGGCCAAATTTGGATAATCCTGTATTAGTACAATTATATTCTTTCACATTATTGGTAAAAAGAGCTTCCATTTCATTTTTTTGAGAGGGGGGCATTTACAAAACTGGCCTTTACCTTTAAAGGACCTAAATAATACAACGTACTTTGACACTTATTCCATAGTTGATGACTTGAAACATAGGTCTGCTGAAAAAAAATCCATGAAAATAAGTGATTTAGGACTAGTTTTCTGATGCCAAATCTCACTTAGCAGCCAGTTTACGCCCCACCCACATTTAGGGTCCGGAATCGGCAGCGTGATCGACATGTGATTGGCTTACGTCATCTACAGAATTTAGTTCATTAGTCCGTTCTTTAGATGACGTCACATTTTGGCAATTTTAAAGGGGCGTTCCCAGGACAATTAGATATTTACTAATTACCCCAAAATTGATTGATTTCATGAGAAATGACTGCCAAATTCTTTTTCTTCGGGAAAAATTACATGTAGAGAGCCGAATTGTGAAAATTAGGCCATCTAGACGCTGTAGTTCCTTTAATACAAATGCATAGTGTGCACCCCCCCCCCCCCCCCCCCAAATCCGTCCGACAACGATACGGTATGTCAAATATTATATCACACACAGCTGGAGAAAAAACAACCTTTTTTTAATGATTGCCATGCATTATATGGGATAACTCAACCAAATCTATGGGATAATACTGCTATATAAATAATAACATAAATTGAACGTACAAAAGGGAAAAGCAATTCAAAATACACAATATCTTATTAGAGTCTTCATAAAGACTACTACTAATTGTCATTGTTGATCACGCATGCACGGCGTATGAAAAAGGATCACATCGGTGAACATAACTAAATTTGATATGTAAGTTTTTATTTGTTCTCATATTGTTAAGGCTTATATAAAATCCTTGATAAGATTCATCTGATTGTGAATTGTTTAATTAAAGGAAAATGTTATTTTCACACAATCAACTTACTTTTTAAGCTTGACGTTTCGAACATCTTTGTTGTTCTTCATCAGAATGTCTGAGTCTGACCGCTAGATGGCGCGGTCAGACACTGGTCCCACACGTGACTCAGCGGTTACAGTCCGTTATTTCGAAGGTTCAGTTATTCCGAAGGTTCGTTATTCCGAAGGTTCGTTATTCTGAAGGTTCGTTATTCCGAAGGTTCGTTATTCCGAAGGTTCGTTGATCCGAAAATAAAATCGGGTTTGTTATTCCGAAGGTTCGTTGATCCGAAAATAAAATCGGGTTCGTTATTCCGAAAATTAAATCGGGCTTGTTATAATACTATAGTTTGTTTTTTGTTTATTTAATTTACAGCCTGCATTAAGCATACCCCTCCCCCTTTCCCTCCCTTGGCCAGACCAATCAAACATTTAAGTTTATTTTATCTCTTTATATGAAATTATAGCATTATAACAAACCCAAATTCATTTTCGGATTAACGAACCCGATTTCATTTTAGGAATAGCGAACCTTCGGAATAACGAACCTTCGGAATAACGGACCTTCGGAATAACGAACCTTCGGAATAACGAACCCGATTTTATTTTAGGAATAGCGAACCTTCGGAATAACGAACCTTCGGAATAACGAACCTTCGGAATAATGCAACAAATGTTCGGATTAACGAACCCTATTTCATTTTCGGATTAAAGAACACTCAAGTATAAAAAATTTGCATGTTCGGAATAACGAACCTTCGGAATAACGAACCTTCGGAATAACGAACCGCACCCGACTCAGCATGTAGACAAGACTTTGCACAAGAGGAAAAATTTGACAGTGGACGACATCATGGTGCTCCTAGAATTTGTCCTTAACACAACATACTTTTCATTCAGAGGTACGATATACAGCCAGAAGTTCGGCGCAGCCATGGGGAGTCCCGTGTCACCTATTGTTGCTAACCCGTATATGGAGTGGTTAGAACAAGAAGCAATACAATCTGCTCCCGACGACATCAGACCCAGACTCTGGAAAAGGTATGTGGATGACGTGTTTGAAGTCGTCAAAGAAGGAACAGTACAACAGCTCACAGACCATCTCAACTCAATAGACCAGACAGGGAACATCAAATTCACCTACGAAGAAGAAGTCAATGGTAAACTGCCTATGCTCGATGTCCTCTTTTGTAGAAGACCGGATGGAACTCTCAAAACCACAGTGTATAGGAAAAAGACTCATACGGACCAGTACTTGAACTTCAACTCACACCATGCTTTGAACCACAAGTTATCAGTAGTTAGAACATTAATGGACAGAAAAAATCACGTCATCAAAGCAGAGGAAGACAAGACTGGAGAGGAAGATCAATATATTCACTCAGCTCTGCGAACCTGCGGGTATCCAGATTGGTCTTTCAAACGGGTTAAAGATGCAATGGGAAAACCAAAGACAACACAATCCAAGGCAAAGAAGACTTCAAGCGCTACACAGACAGTCTCAAAACCATTCGCGGTTCTACCATATGTGAAAGGGGTCACGGAACCCATTGAAAGATGCGTCAGGCAGGAGTGGCCACAGCATCGAGACCCCACAAGACCCTCAGACAGTTACTAGTACACGCCAAGGACAAGCAGGACATACATGAAACGACTGATTGTGTGTACAAGATCCCTTGTGCTAATTGTGATAGGGCATACGTAGGAGAGACGGGTAGGAAATTTGGTGTAAGATTTAAAGAACACAAAAAAGATGTAACAACAGTGAAAGAGAAAAGATTCACAAGATCACAAAGGAAAGCATCTTTGACTGAAACAAACAAATCAGCAATCACGGATCATGTCGCGCAATATAATCATAGCATCGATTGGGACAATAGCAAAGTCTTTGAAAGAGAATCTACCCGCTTTACCAGATGGGTAAAGGAAGCGGTGTGGATAAGAAAGACTAAGAACATGAACAGAGACGAGGGGGGCTACATGCCGAGTCACGTGTGGGACCAGTGTCTGACCGCGCCATCTAGCCGTCAGACCCAGACATTCTGATGAAGAACAACGAAGATGTTCGAAACGTCAAGCTTAAAAAAGTAAGTTGATTGTGTGAAAATAACATTTTCCTAATTAAGATTATATAAAAGACCGAGATTGAAGCAATAATGTGTGGATCAAATCATTCATAATAGGTAAAAGAAAAGGCGTCCTGGATGCCAGAAATTTGATCGTATGTTTGCAGCTAGTTTGTGTAGCTTGGACCGTATCGCTGTCAGATTTTGTCCCCTGAGCTCTGGCCGACAAGCTGGCTAGCTTCTGCTGTTCGCGAAAGTGCCACATGTTGCACATTGTCTGAGCTGAGCTTAAAGCCCAATTCCAGTTTTGGGAAAGTAGCCGAATACATCTATATTGATCAATATTGTTGAATGAATATTGAAATAGTGCTTGTGTGGTAAAATCCGAACCTAAGGCTAAGCATCGTTAAAAACAGAAATATCGGAAGAAATCCAATACCCGCCTGTGAAATGTATAAATCCAACGCCCGTTCGCACCTGTCCGCCACACATACAACCATTGCTATAGTTAAGTGGGCATGCTCTGAAAATGAAGGCACACAACAGCAAAAACTGCACAAATTTACACTTGCAACAAATACAGTATGATCAGGCTACCAAATATGGCCCGTGCTGTAATATGGCCCCCCTGTACAAGCGCATTAACACAGATAATTCCGCGCAGTGAACTTCTTTTGCTTATCTATTTTCCTTTGTGGTTAAGCGCAATAAGACTCATCGCGCAAGCAAAAACCATCTTCTGCGCGTTAAAAGTCAATTGTGTACAAATGAATGGGAAATTTGCTTGCACAGGGAATAATTGACATCTTTTCAGAATCGGCTCAGATTCGGCAGATTTGTCAAGTTTATACAAATATTTTGTGGATAAATGTAATCTTGAAGATTTTAAGAACACTTTGATGGCACTTTTATTGGAAAAAGTTTTATCATTTATCAAAGAAAACGGACTTTTAAAAAGGGGGGCCATATAACGGCACCCTCTTTCAATGTGATTTTTTTGCGGAGTGAAATGCAAATCGCCATTACGGGATAATTACGATCGCAGTCGGCAAATAAGGTATGACATTGTTTTCATCTTCATTTGAAGTTCGTTCTTGACGAATTTTGTGGCTTCTTCAAAGCTTCTTCAGATATCGAATTTGTGGCTTCTTTGTGGCTTCTTCAGATATCGGTTGTTAAACATTAGGGGGGCCATATTCGGACACCGCATCATACTACTACTAGTATGATCAGGCTACCAAATATGGCCCGTGCTGTAATATGGCCCCCCTGTTTATCAGCTGATTAAACGCATTAACACAGATAATTCCGCGCAGTAAACTTCTTTTGCTTATCTATTTCCTTTATGGTTAAGTGCAATAAGACTCATCGCGCAAGCAAAAAACATCTTCTGCGCGCTAAAAGTCAAGTGTGTACAAATGAATGGGAAATTTGTTTGCACAGCAGCACAGGGAATAATTTACATTGTTTCAGAATCGGCTCCGATTCGGCATATTTGTCAAGTTTATACAAATATTTTGTGGATAAATGTAATCTTGAAGATTTTAAGAACACTTTGATGGCACTTTTATTGGAAAAGTTTTATCATTTATCAAAGAAAACGGACCTTTTAAATCATGTAAAAAGGGGGCCATATTACGGCACCCTCTTTCGATGTGATTTTTTTGCGCAGTGAAATGCAAATCGCCATTAAGGGACAATTACGATCGCAGTCGGCAAATAAGTTATGGCATTGTTTTCATCTTCATTTGAAGTTTATTCTTCACGAATTTTGTGGTTTCTTCAAAGATATTTTTTCAGATATCGGTTGTTAAACATTAGGGGGGCCATATTCGGACACCGCATCATACTAGTATTACAGTATTACTTAGCAATAATTTATAAATGTTACCAGCGAAACGTTACAATGCCGTGCGTTAGTTGATTACAGTTAATTTAAGACGAAACCACATGCCATTAGCACCGATAGTCGATTCTTTCTTTATAATCTGTACTGAAATAGTACAGTTCTCCAGGCTGGAGCACATCTACAAAGTAAATGTTCCATGGGCTGGGTGAATTCAAGAAGAAGAAGATTACGACATAAAATTATATGTATGGGACTGGGAGAAATTCAACTGAGAAAGACGTTAATGTATACCTCTTGTTCTTCTGCTTCTTCCTCATCTGAATAAAAATCTGCAAAGTCATTAACAACGTTTTGTTGCTTTTCTTCTATTGGCATGTTTTCTGCATTCTGGTTATCGTTCAATCGTTCATTAAGGTCACTAAAAGAGACCGTTTGCGGTCGACTTTCCGCAGCAACAGACGCCATGATCTCCGTTTCTATGGTGAAAGTTCGTTGACCTCACATTTGATTCCACAACAAAGCAAGTCGCGCGCCGGTGTCCCGGTCCTGTTAGTCCCCCGCGAGGATAGTCCGGCCTGACGATTCCCGCGAGCGAAAATTGTCTCCCCTGCTTATTTTTGGCTGAGGGGACGAATTTCGCGCGCGGCGGCGCGGGGATTGTCTGCCGCAACCGTAAAGCGCTGGTCTGCTGGGTCCCCTTCCCGCGTAAGAAGTCTCCCCTTTTCGTGATAAGGGGGCGGCGTGAGCGGTCTCCTCTTTATTGTCGTGATAGTGTACGTATTAGGGGGAGGCGTGAGCGGTCTCCCCTTTATTGTCGTGATACTAGTATGATGTGTATCAGCTCAGGGGATGGCGTGAGCTGTCTCCCTGAGTGAGGGGGGGGGGGGGGGGGTGGCTTGTGATCATGTGTGATCTTGCACACTAGATTGGTGTGATAGTGAATTAGAGGTTTATACAGTTCGATTTATATAGCGCCTAATAAAGAAATTATCTCTAAAGGTAGCCTGAGCTGTCTCCCCATTATCCAATTGATAGTATATTAATGATAACAATAATTATAATAATACTAATAATGATAATAATAATTATATTAAAAAATAATGATGGTAATAATAATGATCATGATGATAATAATAATTATAGCCATAATAATAGTAACGATGATAATGACAATAATAATAATAATAGTAATAATAATAACGATAATAATAATAATAATACTACTACTAATAATAATAACAATGATAATAATAATAGTGATAATGATATAATATTAATAATAATAATAATACAAAAAATATAATCGATTTATATATCGTCGAAAAGAGAAATTATCTCGAGGGTAGCATTAGCATTATTGGTGTGAATAAAAGTGGTAGCATGAGCTGTCTACCCATTATCACCTTGATAATAATAATAATAGTGTATTGATGATAATAATATTAATAATAATGATAATAACAATAACAATACTATTCTTATTTAGTTCATATAAAATGCAACATAATCTAGTACCAACTTATTTAGAACCATTTATAAGAAAGCAACATGTAAATTATAAAACTCGTTATTCTGTAAAATGTTGTAGCCCATAAGAATAATTCATATGTAGGGGTAGCGTGAGCTGTCGGACCATTATCCCATTGAAAGTGTATTAATAATAATGATAATAATAATTCAAATAATATATTCGATTTATATAGCGCCTAATATAAGAATTATCTCTAGGGCTAGGGGAGGGGGGGGGGGGGGGGGGATAGCATGAGCGGTCTTCACTTATTGGTGTAATTGTCTACCCATCATCCCCTTGGTAGGGTATTGTTATAAATGATAATAATAACTAGATTCAAACACAGAGGAAACTGACTAGAAATATTTAAATGATCGTTTCTAGGACCTGGACACGTTCTTTAGTCCAACGTTTTTTGTATTAATTCATATTCTAGAAGGGTTAAAAAGAAATTTCAGCTTTGTTGCCACCTTGGCAACCTTGGGAAACTTTTTTTTATAAGCATTATGAAGTTAATTAGCTAATTTGCATATTTGTGAAATTAGGGCAGGGGTCATTTTCTATCTAGGAATAGTACAATATATTGATAAAAACAAGTATGTTCACATATTCAGTTTGGTGAAATAAACAACAACAAAAAGACTACACAGAGGCTACACATAGGCGTAGTGGGGGGGGGGGGGGGGGGGGGGAGCACATGCCCCAAATAATTTGAAGAAGAAAAAACAATAAGAAACAAAGTCGGACAACACAAAATACATAAGACTGGTGTGCTCCCAATCAGACTCGACCATGCTACACTACTGCAAGTATACACATTTAAGTTTATATGATTAGCGATGATAAAACACGTAGGCCTACAAATATTGAAGAACTTCATGAACAAAATAATAAAATCTGTCTTCATACAATGATACAGTAAAGCACACCATTTTGAAGAAAACAATTCTTAAAATAATATAATAACACGGGCATAACTATAAGGCCCGGGGCCTCGGGATGGAAGCACGCGGATGGAAGCCCCACAGGTATGTTGGCCCCCAAAAATAACACTAATATAGTGCTTAGACAATCAAAATAATAGCTTTTAGGCAGGGTCATAGCTAAGGGGGGCTTGAGGGGGGCACGCACCCCAGGTCCCCCTCCCCCGAAAATGCAAACTTCCAGAAAAATTGAAAACATATCGGCCAAAACAAGTATAAATATAATGATTCATTTAGGCCAAAATCGGCCTAAAAAAAAATCAATTATAAGCACAGATTGTGATTATAGGGCCATCTGAACAGGTATTTCAATTTAATTTTGTTGAGAAACTTTTGCCCCATAATGCCAATTCCATGGTCCTCCGTGAACCCCTCGTAAATTGTCTTATTGCTGATTGTGACTGCCACGGTTATATCTTAGGGTGGTTATTTGGATTGGCAGGCCAGGGAGCCAGGAATTAAAGAAATATGCCTCAACCTCAAAACACATGCATCGTTACGATGTTTTGTTGACAAATGTTATGAAACTTCGCTTCCTATGGCCAATAGCATTAACTCTTTCCATATTTGGGGTTCAGAAATATAAAATAAAACTAAAATGAAGGGACATTGCCCACTCTCAATCATTATGTGAAAGTTAAAACAGTAGTCTTCTTGGGAGCTAGAGTGTTTTAATCTTCATGGGGCTGTGCCCCTAAATCCCCATTAAGGCCATCTGACACAGGCTTCCTGGACGCACTTATGCAGGAGTTCACGCTTTATGCTCACTAAAATAAAATAACTTATTATTTTAATCATAATATATTTCTGGTCAGTTTCTCTATATGTTTGAATTAATTAATTTGAATAGTTAACTATTGTTTTGGTTATAGATATACAGAGTCCTAGAGCTTTCCGGGAGCCACCCCTGAACCCCACTGAGATTATCAATATGGGTATCCCTTTAATCATTCCATTCAGGGTGCTATCAGTGTGCTTGCAATGTGCACTTAATAAAAATAATTAACTTTCATAAACAGCTAAAACAGCTAAATCGCTAAATAGCTAAATAACAGGCCCATATACCCCTACACTCTAAAAACACCCGGGTCAGACTGACCCGAGAAAAGAGTCCGTTGGGGCCACACTCCATTCCGGGTCAAAAAATGACTCGGAATGACTCGGGTCAGATGTGACCCCATTCCGGGTCTTCATGACCCTATTCCGGGTCATTTTTTGACCCTGAACGGAGTGTGGCCCCAACGGACTCTTTTCCGGGTCAATTCTGACCCGGGTGTTTTTAGAGTGTACCCTAAGGGTTTGCTATGTGAACACAAATCCCATTTAGGTGTCAATCGGTTACAAACTATTTGTACCCCCCCCCCCCCCCGCCCCCATATGCTATGTGAACACAAATCCCATTTAGGTGTCATTCGGTTACAAACTATTTGTACCCCACCCCACCCCACGTATTCAGCGGGGGGACTGCGTCGACCGTAGCAGTAACGGCGATACGCGTCCCCCGGAGACGATTCACGCACGAGGGAGACAAATTTCGCGTGCGGGAATCGTCAGGCCGGACTATCCTCGCGGGGGGACTAAACCGCCCACCACACCGGCCCTCATCGATCGATATACCGGTATATTGCCCACTGACCTCTACTAAGTAGAGGTCAGTGGTATTGCCAGGGAAGATTACTCCACTGATAATCTACTGTAAACACTGTAAAACCGTACGCGTACGATGAAAAAATAAAGGGATGTAAGAACCCGGGGGGGGGGGGGGGGGGGGGGTGGGTACTCACGTAATTGTGTATACGGGGGATGTGACGCTGGGAAGGGTGACTTTTTCAAGAAAGATCCTCAGACATGATGGGTCCCCTTTTCATTAAAAAAAAATCCGTACAGACATGTCACATGGGTCCCTTTTTTCATTTATTCCTTTCCCCTCTTTTCTCCCTCATTTTCTCCGGGATTTTGGGATTTGCCGATGTGAAAAGCTTGGTACGAACAGTCACGTTCACGTCACGTTCACGTCACGTTCACGGTTCTGTACCTTTTGTGAAACAGGTCACCCAAATCTACGAACAGTCACGGTAAAGTGACCCAACAATTTGTCGTTTTCCATGCCGGTAAAACTCGAATCGTCACGTCTACCAAAACGTGACGTGAGTGTTTAATCATTATTTGTAAAAGTGAAAGCGCTTGTTACTAGGACTAGTAATGACGTCATCCAGAATATTCTCGACGACACAACTTGTCCTTTTTGTGCGATGGAATTCCTATGGGGATTGCGTGTATAAGGATTTGTCGCAGCGCACACAAAATTGTAGTGTAAGTGATCTGATGCGTCGCGACGATATCGACGAGATTCGAGAGCGAGGCCGAGGCACAGTTGGACGATGCGGCGATCGAGTAAATTGCAGGCTAGGCGCCGGATATTTTCGATGACGATGATACAAAGTGAGAATGTGAGAATAGTTTGGTATATCATTATTCTTTTCTAGCTGTTACGAGGACTTGCCATATGCCCAAGCCCAAGGCTCGACACGGCTATGGCTGCATGAGCCATGTGCAAAGATTGCCACTGCATAGCCGGCCTACCTAGGGCCTAGACCGGCCATAATAGCATGCAAGCTAGCACTGCCACTGCACTCTGGAATTCACTGGCTGCCGTCAATAATGATAAGGCAGATATCTAGTGCATATAATAGCCTTGATTACGAAGTCCTGCCAGGCTTTGGGCCATAGCCGTGTCGAGCCTTGGGCTTGGGCATATGGCATGTCCTCGTAACAGCTTGAAAAGTATAATGATATACCAAACTAAACTCACATTCTCACTTTATATCATCGAAAATATCCGGCGCCTAGCCTGCAATTTACTCGATCGCCGCGTCGTCAAACTGTGCCTTGGCCTCGCTCTCGAATCTCGTCGATATCGTCGCGACGCATCAGATCACTATATGCGATATGCACGCACGCAATGAAACTTACCTGTGCAAGGCGCGGCGATTACGACTACCCCCCCCCCCCCCCCCCCCCCCCCGCTGACAGGATTTTATGAACCGCTAGGTCCTGGTCCTGTTGGAACCGGTCCTGGTCTAGGCTTCGAAAAAATATTACGACTAAGCCTACCCCCACCCCCCCCCCCCCCGCCGCTGACAGGATTTTTTCCAACTACTTGGTCCTGGTCTAGGTTCAACATTTTGGGACTGTCCTGGACCAACATCACATTTTTTGACAAAAAACCCCTTGAAAAAAATCGTGGGTTCGCTAGTGATTTTTAGCTGTAGATATTTGGAGTGAATTAAAAACAGCCAAAACAGTATTTTTGGGGTACACCCCCCCCCCCTACCCGCCCCCATGGGTACGCCTATGAATAGTACATTTTGTTTCGTTCATTTCACATAATCTATACGACATCTTCGCCCTGAACCAGCTATTTTGCCATTAGTCTCTTCTCAATGACAATTTACGTTATTTTTTAAAACGCCAGCGGCAATTTACGTGAGCTTTCGTAGATTGCATATAGCAGGTCAACAAATTGTTTGGGTCACGTTACCCTACACTTCGTAGATTTGGGTGACCTGTTTCACAAAAGGTACAGAACCTGAACGTGACGTGAACGTGACTGTTCGTAGATTTGGGTGACCTGTTTCACAAAAGGTACAGAACCTGAACGTGACGTGAACGTGACGTGAACGTGACTGTTCGTACCAAGCCTCCACCCAAGTTTTCAAAACAGATCTACGCCAAGAGCATGCGTAATGTGCTAGTAGGAAACGCACTGAGTGTGTTCAACTACATGCGTGCATGGTATAGGATCGCAGAGAGCGTAGAGCAAATGGCCTCGTCTCATTGTTATGAGCTATTGTTAACGATACATGTAGCGTACACAGTGAATAGCTCGGAAAGCGTGGCCAAAGCGTACGGAGAGCGTGTTAAGGTCGTGGCAAGAGCGTGAACGAGCTACCATTGTGTCATTAATCGCTCGATTTGTCGGCGCTTCCCCTGCGCTTTGATCAAAATGTTTTTTTTTTTTGTTATAAGTACGAGAACGCAGAGAGAGCGTGGCTTATGTGTGACGGCAGCATTATGTTGGGAAGTGCCCCGTTCTGCTTATTTGGGCCACCCTGTATTGCTCTGGTTCATAACTGTATGAACCAGATAACTATAACACTGATTGCCCATTGAAGTCAATATATTCGGATAGGCATATCACAGCTAATACATAACATATTCAGTTGATTTTCGACATTTGGACATGATTTTTTATGCTCTTTTGGAAAATGAAGTTTAAATTTGAAAATTCTTAAAATACACTTGTGATGACGTCACACTACACCACTCTATGGGTGGGGGGGGGGGGGGGGGGTGGGGGGGATATCGGTGCCTATCCACTGTGTACATTTAATCTCGTATAAATGACCTATTTACTAGCAAATAAAACGTTAGGAAGACACATTTTAATTCAAACATATAGATAAACTGACCAGAAATATATTGTGATTAAAAGAAGGCAAAGAAAATGGGATTCCAACGGGACACATGAAGACACATTTTCATACATTTAGGACATTATGATTGAACATGTCATTTCTTAACGTTTTCCTTAGCCAGTTATGATAGTACACTATAAATTTGTCACAGTGTAACGATTTAAAAGGCGGTTCCAAGACTAACGGTGCTTAAATACTCAAGACTTTTAATACACTGAACCTGCGATGTATAGAATATACAGATAATCCAATGAGGAATTCGTGTGCATTGTTAGGACAGACCGATTTAATGATGACAACAATGATCTGTTTTAAGGGATATTTTTAGGACGCAAGGGTACTTTGTTTTTGTGAGATTATACAAAAATTAAGTGTCAAATTTGCAAGATCATACAATTGTTATGATATAATCAAATTTATTTGATTTAAATCGGTTCAGAAAGAGCTGAAATACCCATTATGGTATAAATTTGAACTATCGTTGAAGAAAGAAAAACAAATTGTACAACAGATGTACAAATAGTTGTTGATTTAATCATTATTTGATAAAACATCACACGCATATTAAAATTGATGAAACCAAAGCGCTTTTAGACGCACCATCTTGTGTTTTAACGGCTGGTTTTGAATGCTAACAGGCTTGTTAGTCAGTCGTTTGTATTGTGTATTTTGGTAGATTTATAAATATTAGTTTGTAATGTTATAGTGCAGCCTTGGGTAACTAATACTCAACTTGACCAAAACTGTATTGTCTGAACCCAAGCTTAAATATCCATACAGTATTGTTGATTCGGAGTTCAATTTATCTCATCTTCTGTTTGAACAACTCACAAAACATTTAAAGTGACGTTATAATTTGAGTCTTAAATAAAACACGCGGCGGTCATACGCCACACATCAATACTAGCTACAATGAGTGATTATGGCTGAAATACCGGTGTCCATTAATACAAAAAATATATTGAATGATGTAAAGAACATAGTAAGCTATTAATCTACATCATGTCGTGTGTAGCGATGTAGTAAACTATATATATACTCAATTTGTTTAGGCCACTCACATTATACCCTTTTCAATCAATAATAATGGTGGGCAGTTTTTTATGTAAAGTAGGAGTATACAGGACTGGTCTGATATACAGTACAAATCTTGTATAAATTATGTAGTGGTCTCCGTATCGATATACAAATATACATAATAATTACACATGAGTTATACATTATTACGAATTTTCCATGAATACTTGGGCAATTCCACATGAAACAGGATCTGAACAGTTAATACAAATTAATATGTGGCTTTACAATGCATGGAAGTACTGAAGTTGCTCAAAGATGGCTTTTTAGAAAATATTTATTTTATGATAAAAATGGACAACACTTTGCATTTATCTTATCAACAAAATCAAGCATATTGATTTAAAAAGTACATGTACGAATGCCATGAGGCTCAATGAATATTCTTACTTTACTTTGGTTGAGTGTCACGATGTTACTTTAGATCTATTAACTCTGTTTACAAATAATATGATAAATGGTTGATACAATGTATATTGTTGTTATCACATATGAACACTGGGTATATTGAGTAAAACTTTGGACTTATATAGACGTGATATGACCGAGTAATGATACAAACACAAAGTGATGTTCACTAACTAATTTGATTGCACTGACTTTGTTCACGGATATGAATATCTAGTGGAAAGTCTAACATCAGTTTAATATGTCCATTGGATTCAATACTGCTCGCTGTTCAAATAATTTTTTCTCTGCCAAGTCCAAAGGGCAGCATGCATGTTGACACAATTAGTATCACCATAGATTATCCATGCATCTTACAGAGTAAACAAGTATTGTTATGGAATCGCTGTACCGGTACCCATATCAAACGAAGCTGTACACAATGTATTCTGGACAAGAAAACAAGATGCCAGCTTAGATTCATGTTAAATATAGCTTGTATGATATGGCTAAGTAACAATGATCAGTAGTATATAGCGTGGCCAACCAGGTATATTTTGGGATTGCGGGGTACATTTTAAACAAATGAATTTGATCAGAGACCAATGGAAAACCCTTAAAAAAACGGTTGCGCTTCGTTATTCGAAGGATCGTTATTCCGAAGGTTCTTTATTCCGAGGTTCGTTATTCCGAACACGCAAATTTCGTATACCTGAGGGTTCGTTAATCCTAAAATGAAATACGGTTCGTTAATCTGAACATTTGTTGCTTTATTCCGAAGGTTCGTTATTCCGAGGGTTCGTTATTCCGAAGGTTCGCTATTCCTAAAATTAAATCAGGTTCGTTAGTCCGAAAATAAAATCGGGTTCGTTATTCCGAAGGTTCGTTATTCCGAAGGTCCGTTATTCCGAGAGTTCGTTATTGCGAAGGTTCGCTATTCCTAAAATGAAATCGGGTTCGTTAATCCGAAAATTAATTTGGGTTTGTTATAATGCTATAATTTCATATAAACAGATAAAATAAACTTAAATGTTTGATTGGTCGGGCCAAGGGAGGGAAAGGGGGAGGAGTATGCTTAATGCAGGCTGTAAATTAGATAAACAAAACACAAATTATAATATTATAACAAACCCGATTTAATTTTCGGATTAACGAACCCTATTTTATTTTCGGACTAATGAACCTTCGGAATAACGAACCTTCGGAATAACGAACCTTCGGAATAACGAACCCGATTTCGTTTTAGGAATAGCGAACCTTCGGAATAACGAACCCTCGGAATAACGAACCTTCGGAATAACGAACCTTCGGAATAACGAACCTTCGGAATAACGAACCTTCGGAATAACTGAACCTTCGGAATAACGAACCTTCGGAATAACGGACTGTAACCAAAAAAACATTGGAAGGCTTGGGTTCCTCAGGGTACACTCTTTGGGAGAAAAAACTTGTTCAGACTTGTCCGAGACGCACTAAAGGGATACCTATTGACAGATCCATTCTTTCTAGCTGACGCAGTAGATTATTGATTATTCTATGAATCATGTTCTCCATCCTTGTATTGTGTATGGATAAATATATGTTGTTTATCCGTCATGTCATACCTGCATGTGTGCACAAACTGCTTGCCACGCTCTCTTTTCTGCTCTCCATTTCATCAAATGTCATCGTGCTTTGTTTGATTGGGTAAAACATTTTTTTTCCAACAAAACGATACCATAAGCATTGATTTTGGGTAAGGCGTTTGGATCCTAGGGCCATTTTTCTGAGGCAATGACGTTTCCTAAATGTGCTACTTGTTTCGTCTCCAGCGATCCTCTGAACGCTGAGACATTCTCGCCCCACGGCCTCCCATAGACAGAAGAACCACATGACTGCTGTCCCTTTGATAGGGCAGACAATCGATTACAGGGGCGTCGATCCGTTTTTGCGATTGGGGGGGGGGGGGGGGGGGGGCGAAATTTGAAATTTTTCTAGAGTGACCACTGAGAGAGCTCCCACATTGGCATGCCCCAAAATTTTGTATTATGCGCTCATTTAAAGATTTTGGGACTTTGGGGGGCACCCACATTTGGGGGACAATAATGGGGGTCCAGGGGGCGGAGCCTCCGGAGGCTTTTAGTTTTCAGACATTTCCAACTCCTATCATGGGTGTTAAAATTGTATAAAATAGTGAACCCATTAACGTATTTTTAAAGGGCATAGCGAGGAAAAGATTGAGCCTTGCATGAGATGGATCTACGTGATCCTGTATACTATAGAGCCATCGATATAGTCTAGGGCATTGTGCTCCCATGAAACTAAGCAAGGCGTCAACAACTTCTCAAAACAAGAGGGGAGACATTGCGAGGAAGCGAAGCGACCGAGCGGGGGAGGG
>JBAMJV010014167.1:0-23765 GCA_037951105.1 Echinarachnius parma
AATAATAACACCCAACCCAACCTAAACCTAATATCAGCCTAACCCTTTACAAACCGCTAGTCCTAAAATCGCTGAAAATGGCGTTTAGCTCTCACTGATATTGTGTACTTCAGTGAGACTCTTTATCAAGATTTAGAAAATGTTTAAAAACATTATGGGCACCCATTATGATTTAAATTTACAATAGGTATGGGTGTCTTCCTAGGCGTACCCACGGGGGGTTTGGGGGGATCAACCCCCCCCCCCCTCCCCCCTTTGACCAAAAAATGACTGTTTTGGGGGGTTTAACCCCCCCCCCCCCCCTTTTCAAATTTTAGCCGGTCTTGAGACTACTTTTAAGCGGTCTCGACCCCAAAATCTTTCGAAGATCTCCTGTCTCGGGCTCAAAATTGTTGACAGTACTTGGTCTTGGCTTTGAATTTGTTTTCAGGACACCCCCCTCCCCCCTCCCCCTCCCCCACTGAGAGTGGTTTTCATCTTTGAATATACTTGGTCTCGGTCTCGTAAATTTTGAAAGTACTTGGTCTCGGCTTTGAAAATGTTTTACAGACACCCCCCCCCCCCCCCCCCCCCCCCTCCGCCACCACTGAGAGGGGTTTTCAACTTTGAAGATACTTGGTATCGATCTCGATAATTGTGAAAGTACTTGGTCTCGGCTTCGAAAAAAATTTCAGACACCCCCCCCCCCCCCCCCCCCCCCCCCCCACCACTGAGAGGGGTTTCCAATTTGGAAGGTACTTGGTCTCGGTCTCGAAAATTGTGAAAGTACTTGGTCTCGACTTCGAAAACAATTTACGGACCCCCCCCCCCCCCCCCCCCCCCCCACTGAGAGGGGCTCTCAACTTTGAAGGTACTTGGTCTCGGCTTGGAAATTTTTTACAAAATAACCCCCCCCCCCCCTTAATAAATCCTGGGTACGCCACTGGCTGGCTTCATTTATATATAATAAATGCAGTATACAGGACAGAAACGACATGTACAGTACACAGATTACATAATGATGATGGCATATTCATTATATTACTGGTTACAGGAAATGTAGTGTGATTAGAATCGGAAGTGAAGGTGTCCCAGGTTTGACGCAAGCATTTTTTACACATTTCCTATAATCAAGATTACACATTGGTAAGACACCCTGTACAGCATGAAAAATCGTGGGAAATTGTCCTATTTCTCGATATAAAATGCTGACTTCCAGGTATCATAACGTGTTGTTCAGATATGGTACCCACTCAAAATTTTCACAGCGTATTGCGTATATAACTGGGCAGTTTTATGTAAAGTATTAATTATATTATTAATACAATTTATGCCCAATTATGTAAATCAATAGTTTCCCATGGTTGGAAAAAATTTAAATGTTAGTTTGGGACTATAAATGACCGTGTTACATATTCTGAAACCCATGGTGTTAGGTATCAATTTTTTGGAAATGTTTTCTTATTAATTGTAACTGCAAAATCCTGCAGATTTAAGGTGTTTGTTTGGTCAATTCAGCCCCTATAGAAACAACTGCGTTTTTGGACGCTATCTTGGATTTGGAGGTGTTCGCAACGAATTTGTTGAGGTAGCTAGACTTCTGAAATATTTGTTGTTATTAAAAATATATGCACGTAAAATGTATTTAAACTTGTTGTGGAGATCTGGTGACAGGTTTCGTTTCCCGCCCCCCCCCCCCCCTTTCGTTAGACATTTTTAGTGCAAATAGTGGGTGATTATCACGTAGCATTTTCGCTCATTACTCGGCCATATAGCATCAATCAAACGTGAAAAATTGATACATTACTCCGTAGACATATCAGATCAGGCGCGCCGGAAGCAGTTTTGGATTGGGGGGGGGGGGGGGGCAAAGACCTAAGGGGGCTCACGATTTTTTTGTGTAGGGGCTCATGCCCAACCATACTCACAGTGTTGCCAGAGGTGAGAGTGAGACATTGTGAGGGAGCGAAGTGACTGAGCGGGGGGAGGGTGGTGTCCGCCTCCCACGTAGGGAGCTTTTGCATTTTTGGATTTAGAATTGTGCAATCTGGTGCATACCTAGATCTGAAAATCGGGCTTAAAGTGACACAGGTAAAGTGTCTAACTCCACGAAAAATACTTGGAGCTTTCTCGTTTCTCTTCTGCCGTGTTGTTTAGCTTAATATGGTAAGAGAAGAATAAAATAGGGTTCGGTTTTTTCAAATGTCCCTTTAGTATGTATGAAGATAATTATCATTGAAAATCATTATTTCAAAAGCGTTAGCTAACGGTATTGATAAAAAGTACAATTGACGTCGCTGAATATGTCCTGCCAGCGCGCGTGAGAAATTTTCCCGACCCACTGAACTTTGAGCCTAGTGTGCGCAAATTCCATGAATTCCGTACCGTATGTAGCTGTATACACGGGTGCGGATTAGCGGATATCGTCAAGATCAAACGGATGATTATCACTGCAACAAATCTACAACAGACCATCAGTATTTGGTGATAAAATATGAACTCAATATTCGTCTTTTCACTAGGTAAACAGCGTTCGTTTTCTTTCAAACTTTCACTAATCTTTCAATTCTATTTTACAATGATATTGATATATGATTGAAGTCTCAAATGTCAGTTTGTGCAATATCTGACACTTTACACGGATCACTTTAACTGTATCTGGGAAAGCGTGTTATGATTTGATCGACCAGAAATTTTAAATACATTTTCACGAAGAAAACAATTGACACACTAATAAATATGCCACATTATGTATGATCCAACAACATAGCCTACAGTCAAGAATGATTCCCGAGGGAGCGAAGAGACCGAGGGCTGGGGCAGAGCTAGAGGGGGTATCCCCCTCCCACGGGAAATATTTTGCATTTATATACTTGAAATGGTGCAATCTGGTGCATACCTAGATAGGAAATTCGGGCTTAAGATTAAATGTATCTGGGAAAGCGTGTTATGATTTGATCGACCAGAAATTTTAAATACATGTTCACGAAGAAAACAAATAATTGACACACTAATAAATATGCCACATTACGTATGATCCAACAACTTAGCCTATACAACTAAGAATGAGTCCCGAGGGAGCGAAGCGACCGAGGGCTGGGGCAGAGTCAGAGGGGGAGGGTTTGGGAGGGGGTATCCCCCTCCCACGGGGAAGATTTTGCATTTATATACTTGAAATTGTGCAACTTAGTGCACGTCACACAAGCAGCCAGAGCAATACCAGCCTACACGGGAACTACGGGGCCCGGTACAGAAAAGGTACTCACCCCAGACCATACGCAAGTTACAACGAGCTGAGATAATCTGTTCGCGCGCGAAGCGCGCAGCGAAAATTTAAAATGGATGTATAAATTAGGTTTTGAACGTTATAATTAACAAGGCTTATACATTTTATTTTTTTCGTTTTTGCCCCCCCCCCCCACTTTTTGGATTGGGGGGGGGGGGGGCGGCCGCCCCCTGCCCCCCCCCCCCCCCCCCCACTTCCGGCGCCTATGTATCAGATCACAACCTTGTATCAACTATTCATTACTTGTTGAACATGTCAACAAGGATACTAGATCCCTCTAATGCTGCCGTCACACATAAGCCACGCTCTCTCTGCGTTCTCGTACTTATAAAAAAAAAAACATTTTGATCAAAGCGCAGGGGAAGCGCCGACAAATCGAGCGATTAATGACACAATGGTAGCTCGTTCACGCTCTTGCCACGATCTTAACACGCTCTCCGTACGCTTTGGCCACGCTTTCCGAGCTATTCACTGTGCACGCTCCGTGTATCTTTAACAATAGCTCATAACAATGAGACGAGACCATTTGCTCTACGCTCTCGACACGATCTCGACACGCTCTCTGCGATCCTATACCATGCACGCATGTAGTTGAACACACTCAGTGCGTTTCCTACTAGCACACTACGCATGCTCTTGGCGTAGACCTGTTTTGAAAACTGGGGTGGAGGGGATGGGGAGGGTTATTATTGTTCACTATCATTGTTATTATTATTATTATTAGTAGTAGTAGTAGTAGTAGTAGTAGTAGTAGTAGTAGTAGTAGTAGTAGTAGTAGTAGTAGTAGTAGTATCATAATGATTGTTAGTATGCAATTCAGACAAATGTAATGGAAGCATAACTTTTGGGGAAATGGGGGTGTCTGTACCATCAATATAAAAATTGGGGAAATCTGTGTTCATAATGCATACATAGGGTGTGCGTATGTCCCCATTCATTGGAGCCTCATATAATTTGTATGCCGCCATGCCACGTTTTCGCCAGGAATTGAGTTTCCCCCAAATGTACATTATTTTTGCCCGGACATGCCATTTTAAATTGTGACATCATTCTACCTATAGTTGAAACGTGTCAAACTTCGCAATCTA
This sequence comes from Echinarachnius parma, assembly GCA_037951105.1. Classification (NCBI taxonomy): domain Eukaryota; kingdom Metazoa; phylum Echinodermata; class Echinoidea; order Clypeasteroida; family Echinarachniidae; genus Echinarachnius; species Echinarachnius parma. The sequence continues at coordinate 4,354 of JBAMJV010014167.1, forward strand.
TAGCCTAGGCTATAGCGTCCACTAGCAGAAGTGCCGGAATAGATCTGCAAGAATGTCTTTTGTTCAACTTGGAAATGAATGAGAAGATTATGACACTTGTGTGAAAAGATATCCTCCCATGCATGGACATACAATAGCCCCTGAACAAAAGAGTAGATCGCCGAAGACCCAAGTTCGTTTTCAACATGTCCAAAGCGAACGCCGAGCTCCTACGTCCTGCTCTTTTGTTCATCGAGCTATTGACTGTGCATTCATGAAAGGATATCTATTGACGCATGTGAGATAATCTTCCCATTCATTGCCCACTGCGTTGCCAATTTGCTAATTTAACTTGGACGCAGCGCGAGCGCCGCGAGAGCGGCCAAGAAAAGTGTACGATCTAAACAATAGCGAACAATGAACGCCACTCTCCCCACGACCTCCACACGCTCTCCCCACGTCCTCCACACGCTTCCAATTTTATGAATGGGGATTAGGAGCGGCGCGAGATCGGCGCGAGAGCGTAGCTATGTGTGACGGGGGTATAAGATAACACATAATTTAACTATTATACTACTTTTAAGTGGTCATTGTATGATAGCCAGCATTGTGTAATGATTTGTAATGATAACTATTCCCGGGGGGATAGAAAGGGGGTATCATACGTGACCAAGAATTCAAGTAAAAAGGGTGTTTTTTTACGATCAGGCAAGTTACTCGAGTATCTTGAATAGGGTCTCAAAATAACCCAAAATCAGGAAAAAGGGTATTTTTTTAGGCTGATGAGTTACGCATTTAGGGTCTCAAAAGTACTGCTTACTTGCTTTGGGTTCATTCAACACTAGAACAAGTTTTGTCACCGTTTTGACCACCAAATCCCATATCGTGCTCCTGGATCGTGCTCATAGGTGGGAAAAACAACTTATTTACATTGTGCTTGATCAAGGGCCTCATGCAAGGAAAGCAAAATAGTATTACTTGCTTAGGGTATCAAAGATAGTTATAACTTGCTTAGGGGTTTACAAAAATAGTTATAACTTGCTTAGGGGTTTACAAAAAATTGATTACTTGCTTAGGGTATCAAAAATAGTTATAACTTGCCTAGGGGTTTACAAAAAATTGATTACTTGCTTAGGGTAACAAACATAGTTATAACTTGCTTAGGGGTTTACGAAAAATTGATTACTTAATTCGGGTAGCAAATTACCGATAATCATACTTACTTAGGGTGTATTTTTGGCACCACGCAAATACTTGTTTAGGGTGCTTTTGGCAAGTCCTTGGTCACGCATGATACCCCCCTTTCTATGCGGACAGACCCCCCCCCCCCCCCCCCCCCCCGGGTAATTATTATATCATGTAATTTCTATGATTCATTTTTACAATCTTTCAGGTGGTGTAATCGCCTACGGTGGACACAAACATGATGGTACTCAATTTGTGCACAGTCTCGGTTCCATTGCAACCAACCATCCGTGGAATCAGACCTACTTGGGACAGGGCGAAATGACTGGCACGTTATATTCAGTTGCCCGTAAGGGCGCTTTCATTTACTGGACAACATATGGTGATGCATTCATTAGTGTGTACGACACGACGCGACGGACAAATAACGCGGTTGTAAATGAAGTGACCTTGTCCGATAACACTACAACCACCATCAGCGCTGGCTCTGGTATTCGTATCGTCACACAAGGTAGATAGGCTACTCATCATAGACACCGTTGCACAATGACTTGCAATCGATTGTAAAGTTGCAATTGATTTCAGTTACGCGAATTATTTATTGTTTGTTCTCGTTACCAGTAGTCTCTGTCTGTTTAGGCCGGGCTCAAGATGTCCCACTGATAAGAATTCGGGCCATTGGTTTCCACCAATTGTAATGCAAACATGTGCATGTGATGTTTTGTAAAAGTAGTTAATAAATAGATATATCACCAACGACTATTTAAAAACCTCTTTGACAATAAAAAAAAAAGTGTAAGCATTTTACATATTAGTTTTAATTATCGACTAAATCTGGGGCCCCAGATTTATTCCGAACGGATATATTTATTGATATTTCAGCTGTTTCTGAACCGACTCTGACCAAATAAAATGTATTCTGTCAATAAAATTGCATGCCCTTTCAAAACTGAACTACCACTTTAAGTCAAGCATTACATGCGAGACAGCATGTGCATTTCGTTAAAGGGGCCCTGCAACCCAAATGCATGTTGACCTCTGTTCATCTGTATTCGTGTACACATTCAATATTTGTAAACGGTTTGACCCAAATATGTTTTGTATATTTTTAAACATTTTATCATTTATTTGTCTTCATGTTGCTAAGCACCACCTCCTAAAAAACCCTCCAGAGCAAATTCTATTGTTGACCTGCAGTGACATCATTTGTCAGTCACTGGTCAGCTACCATGCTATTGTGATTAGCCAAATCACAATAGCATCACACGGTTGAATAGAATACCAACTCACACAACTTCAATTACAATAGCTGTTGCTATGTCAGAAGAAAAGCACTGTCTAAGCTATTGCATGGAGGTATGCAGGGCATGCTTTTGTGTAGATGGTCTTTTTGTACTTTCATCTTTTGTTAATCTCATGGTAGCTGACCAGTGATTGACAAATGATGTCACTGCAGGTCAACAATAGAATTTGCTCTGGAGGTTTTTTTTAGGAGGTGGGGCTTAGCAACATGAAGACAAATAAATGATAAAATGTTTACAAATATACAAAACATATTTGGGTCAAACCGTTTACAAATATTGAATGTGTACACTAATACAGATGAACAGAGGTCAACATGCATTTGGGTTGCAGGGGCCTTTAATGTGCACACAAGGACTTATTAACAACATTTGCCGTCTGACCCAATGACGATGCGGAGCATCGTCCACGAGCCGCGAAGCGGCGATTTTTTTTGGCTATTTTGAACCCCCGTAAGTGATGTTTTCCACATCACATTTTCACTTGGCAGCCTAAGGGGGGGGGGGGGGGGGGGTTAAACCCCCTAACCCCCCCCCCCCCCCCCCCCCCCCCCGTAGATCCGCTACTGCCACATTTATTGAAATTATTTGTCACAAGTAACAATATATCAATTTAACACCAAATGTATCAATTCTTCTTACTTTTACAGAAAAGTTTACATGTTCCTCGGAGAGCATATCATTTGATATTGTCAACGGGATGTGCACGGAAACGGGTGCGGGCGCTGCTCAGTGTGTATGTAACGAACGATGGACCTTCGGAAGCGATAATCAAACATGCGAAGGTTTGTGTTAAGTGCATAAAGAAACAATATCTCACCACTTTAATTGATATACAATACTCAAAAGAATACGCCCTTGCCATTCCTTCGCTGAACAGTATTAAGTTATGGCAATGAATAGGCATGTGCTTCTCGGCCATAATTATACCATCTATTTTACACATCATTTTCGCACATCAGTGGATATACCGGGTCACAGCAGCTGCAGCAAAGCACATTTCCAACCCTGTGTTTCTTGTTGAACATGTCAACAAGATAACAGTATAGAGTTAAAACGTCAATAAAACGTGGTCGCCATTTATAAAAGGACCTGTGAGCATATTGGTCGCTAGTTATAACGCATAAACTGGGGAAAGGACCAATAATAATACAGCTCGCCACTCACCATTTTGATGGAAATTGTCATAATATGTGCATTGTGAAATGTTTCATTTTGTCAATAAATCAACTAGTACGACTGCGAAATACGTTACATATACTCAACTAACCGACTCCATTCGAAAATTTGTTTAGATGTCAACGAATGCTCAATGCATTATCCTTGTGATAACACAAAATGGAGATTGTAACAACACCGTGGGATCGTATCAGTGTACATGCACTGTGAAAAAAAAGAGGGCAATATTTTACCCAATATTTTGGGCCGATAGTCAACCATACCAACTACTGTACTAGGGAATATTTTTATCAACGTTGTTAATGTTCCCAACTGTTGGGTAATATTTTGAACTCCGTTTTGGGGGACATTAATGTGCCCAACTTTTTAACAAAGTAGCTTACCCAACATTTGGGCAAGACCTATACTGTATAGACCGCGGGCCGTTGGTCGAAATTCGTTCGTTTCGTGCCTTACCTTCAATATCTATCTTATGTTTAACATAATGTTGTACATACATATAATATAATAACATTCCGAAACTCGTCAAGCTCAAAACATGCACATTTTTTCAAACAGTGCAAAAACTTGACAAAAATTGTAACACTCTTTGGAAATGTATCCAATCCTAGTGCATGTTTCATTGGAATGTAACGCGATCCCGTTAGCAAGAGCCATTCAGATTGTTTGTTTTATCGTTGCGCTAAATTATATGATGTACGTTACATCAACCTGCTCCTCCCGTTGGGCCCCTGGGGCACTGGTCGGCTACGAAAGGAGCACAACACAAACGTCACCAACATGAATATGGGAGGAAAGCCTTGTTTCTGTTTTATTTTCTACATTTGTGGTAAACTGAAGAAAGGACTACCTCCCAGATTCATGCTGATGGCGATTGCATTATGCCTCAGGTGTAGCCTATTTTGTATGTGTCACAGTATGCAATGTGTTGTGCACTGTGGCATAATGGAGACTACTAAAAATCAAATATTCAATTCAAGAAAAATATGCAATTCAAACTCTTGTTCATAGATGTAAATCTATACCTGAATAATTACTTTATCCATAGGTGGTTTCAATTTTAATTTTGGTCCACTTTTATACCAGAAATCGGGTTATTTTCTGCAGACTGAATCACCATAGGGTCAATGCATATTGTATGTATTGCTGGCAGTGAGGACTGCAATCATAGGCAGGAAGTTTGGATCGTTTTTCCTCAATTATTTTTGGATTTCAACTCTGGATTTTAAATTTCTACCAAAAGATACGACTCCTTTTTAGATGTTTATCACAGTAAAAACTTATTCTAGTGATTATCACAAATTGTCTGCATTTTGATGACTTTCTAGTCTAGCATATCAGTATTGATTCTTCACACACTGGAAATACTACATATCATTGCAAGGGGCTTATACAGTAAGCCGACTAAGCCCCTTGACTTGCAGGGGTGATTATGCCTCCCTGTCACCCCGGAGCTATGGCAGCAATAGCCTGTTGATCTTTGTTTGTGCTAGTGGCGTATCGGTCTCATTTCGTAATTTTTTTTTTCAACTTCAAATATGTTTTTGGTAGTTTTTCAAAGTGGAAATCATTCCTTATTTCTTTCCATTTAATTTGTCTAAACGAATGAATTTACTGTGAGATGAGATACCATGTATATGTACAACAAAATCCAGATAAAGTTTGTGTCATCACATCGCATGAAAATACACTTTTAGCACAACGATAAAACAAGCAATCTGCTTGGCTCTAGCTTATGGGACATCGTAAAAGCCCAGTCCCATACTGACGATTTTCACGGCGACTCGCAACGATTTACTAGAACGAATCGACTCGATTTAGCCACGGTTTTGAGGCTTACGTAATACCTATTCATCAGGGGGTATGAATGAATAGATCATCCCCCCAGTTGAATGGGTATCAATGACAGATCTACGCCCATGGTTTTGGGGAAGAACCGATACGATGTAATACAATGCAACACGACCTAAGCGATTTTCTCGACGAACGTCAAATCGTTGCGATTCGCCGTGAAAATCGTCAGTATGGGACTGGGCCTTTACGTTCTAATGAGAGATGCACTGGGATTGGATTATTTTTTCAGAGAGTGTTGTACATTTGTTTTTTTTATTTGTTCCACTTTTTGAAAACATGTGCATCTTTTGAGCTTGACGATATTTAAATTCGTGTTCAGTGATTTTCTTCACTACCCCATGCCCAAATGCAGGTAGATACCAGAGGTGAGGCACGAAAGTCAAGAAATAGGGCGATTTTCACGGTTCCGCCCGCGGTCTAATAATAATTACCCAGAAAATGACATAATTTTACTAAGTTGTTGAGTTATTATGATCTCTCCATGCAATCAATAAAACTATTGTTGGGCATTTTGGGGTTGCTTTAAACAACTAATGAACATTATCTGACTGGGGATTTGATGTGAATAATCCAATAGATGGGTAAATAAAGCAAGTCTGGAAGAACCTTTCATAGGCGAGTTGCTTAAAATGCCATTTTGTTGTTTTAGACTTAAAGGTGCACCTGTAAAGTGTCAGATATTGCCCAAAATGGCATTTGAGACTTCAATCCTGTACCAAAATCATTGTCAGATATGTCCGAATGATGCGATTAAAAAGCGAAATTAACTTATACAACGGACGTTTATGAGGTTTATGATAACGCTTTTGAGCTGAATGGTAGATATTAAAGGGGCATTTGAAAAAAAATCTAAACCTATTTTTACTCTTCATTACCTTAAGCTAAACAACACGGTAGAAGAGAAACGAGGAAGCTCCAAATAATGTTCGTAGAGTTAGACACTTTACAGGCATCATTTTAACCATAATTTGTAAAGAATTTTTTCAGAATGGGCCTACAATATCTCCCGCTGTTTTGTTTTTGCTTGTAGTGCATGCGTATCATGTGCATGCTTTATGCAGGCAGCACGCTAACGCTGCAAATACAAGTACATGTCACAAGTACGTGGAGCAAAAACAAGACTGCGTCAGATATATGTAGGCCATTCTGACAAATTCTTTAACCCTAATAAGGCCGGTGGGGGCCATTATGCCCCCCCCCCCCCCTCCCCCACTCCGCAATTATTGTTATTGCTCCGGAACGCGCACAGATGACGCCCCGCTGCTTGGTGAATTTATTATTTTATTTTATTTTTTTTTGGGGGGGGGGGGGGGAGAGGGGGTCTGGCGCATCTTTTGAAACAAAATGTTTGAAAATCGTACCTACCCTTACGAAGTCACGTGACCTTTTGTCTATGCATATCAGCCCGAAAATTGGTCAATTTCGTAATTTATTGTGTACAAAACATATGGAAATATCAGTTTGCGTAAAAAGAGATATATCATTGGTTATTTGGTCTTGTTTACATTTTAGGTGTTTGTTTTGGTGTTCAAAGTAGTTGAATTATAGTTAGAAATAAAATAAACAACAAAAACAATAAATACATAAGTAAAAACAAAGAAATACATAAGAAATTATAACAACAATAGAAAACATAAGGAAGAACCTGGCTCTTCCAAATTTTGTTGTTGTATTATTATTCTTAATGGTCTAAAGAACATAATTATGTAGTGAAAACCAATGTTTAATTATGAAGAATATATGATTAATGGGTAAAAATATGAACTTTATGACTTTATTTGCATAAATTACCATAACTATGCAAATTAATGAATTTTTGAAAAAAATAAAATTACCATTGTATTCTATACACTTCACTTAACATGCGTGCACATTTTCACGGCGATCGGCCGTAGAAAGACCTCAAATAGCCCGCCCTTTTTAGGGTTAAAAGTTGTGCTTAACATAAAGTCCAAAATAGAATGGCATTTAAGCAACTCACCTATCAAAGATTATTCTAGGCTCCCCAGCCCCTAATCATTTAGAAACTCATCCATGTCATCTAAATCACGACCGTTTGAAGCAATGTAACATGCCCAAATAACCTCGCGATCGTTTTGCATCGATCGCGCACGTAATATACCGGTACAGTTTACCATTCAGCAGGTCAATTACTTGCCCAACAATTGGACATCTGTATTTGGGCAGCGGCAGAGTAAAAATTTGCTTAAGCATTGGTTAAATAACGCCCAACAAAACAAATACCAACCTATTATTACCCAACAAAAAAATTACCAAGGTCATTTTTTTTCCACAGTGTGTGAGACAGGATGGAGTCTGGCGAGCAACAACTCAGCTTGTGAAGGTATGTCTTACACTGTCATGACATCATTGTTTATAAAAAAAAAATAATATTAAAAAAGAAAATATTATTTCCCAGGGAGACGAACTGGAGACTACTAGCAAAATTACTACTGCAACTATCAATAAGGATGATAATAACTGGCACTACTTGATATGTTTAGATGTGAACGAATAATTATGCAGAGGGTAATCTTTGTGACAACACAATTGGAGATTGGAACAACACCCATGGGTCGTATCAATGTTATTTTTACAATTTTAACCCGTACAGGACAGACCTTTTTTACTAGATGTTTTTTACATAACCCTAAGCTCGAATATTATGGGACCAGTCCTAAACGTGTTAAAAAAAATGAAAATGAACAAGGAGGTTTTCCAGGATCCGAACAGAAGACCTCCGGGTTGCTATAACGGTGCTCTATACCAACTAAGCTTGCAAAAGACCTTGTGGTTGTGTTCGTCCTTAAAACCTTTTAAAATCTACACTATACGTATCTGGTTAGTTTCTCTTTTGTTGAAATAAATGATTATGCAAACATAACATCACTTCGGTCATTCGGGTATGTGTCAGCTTTATGTTAGATGTAGTGGATATAGTTATTTTTTGTTATTACATGCATTAAAATGAAAGTAAGCAGCCAGAAGTAATAAATACCCTTAGTATTGCACTGCTCAATGAATATAAGACTGAAAGGGAAACAGATCAACACAACTATCATTCATTGCTACGCTCCAACCAATGATAGTGACGAGGAAGCTAAAGACGAGTTCTATGACCAATTACAAGCCGAGTTGAACAACACACCAGGGCATGACATGAAGATAGTGATGGGAGACATGAATGCAAAAGTTGGGAACGACGACACAGGCTACGACAGGGCAATGGGAAGACAGGGATGTGGAGTCATGAACGAGAATGGAGAAACACTTCTTGAATTTTGCTCTACCATTGACCTTGTTATAGGCGGGACTCTCTTCCCACATGAAGACATCCACAAGCTCACATGGAACTCTCCCAACGGACGAGATAAGAACCAAATTGATGTCTGAGCAGTGTTGGATGACTCGAGGCCGGTATCAGCTTCGAGATCGGACTCGAGGCCGGCATTGCCGGCCTCGGCCTCGGACTCGAAGGTCGTGGACTCGATGACTCGGGTCGAGTCCAGCTTGAGGCCGGCCAATGTTCCTATTTCCGTATATTTTGTATATTTGTATATTGGCTACTCTGTGCTATAATTCTGCAAGTAGTTGCGCTTTATTCATAATTTAATCTGTGTTTAAGCAATCATATCAGCGGCTGGAAACAAGCAAAATAAAGCCAATATTCTATACTGTACCGCATGCTGTACCGCATGAAAAAGAGATCGCGAATGAACTGACAGCCGACAAGAAAGTGATAAAAAAAAATCACATTTGGGGGAAACGAATGGACACCAAAGTGACATAATTAATAACAAATAGCCCAAGCTTATATTTCATAGGTATCCTTTCATTTCATACTGTCTTTTTTTATGACATTTCACACCGCGATTCTGAAAATTTTCGGCAATCGAACAAGCCTCCAGCATCCAGCCTACCACTGGCAAGGTACTATTATGTCAGAGTTGTGGCAAGGTACTATTATGTCAGAGTTGTGGCCGACGAAGGGGCTATAGGTGTGGTGTGCATTCAAGGTGTGGTGTGGTGTGGTGTGACTTGAAGTCACTTATCCAGTTTGGATTTCAACATCCATTACTTATTCCTATCACACCTTTCTTTGCAATAACATCCTTTTATTTCCCTCTATTTTTTTTAAGCTTTGTATATCCTGTGAATGTATTTGTTTAATCAGATTTCAATCCATATTGTCTTGTTCATTTTCTCAGCGTAGATTTGGGCAGATCGGTCAATTTCATCACTAGTTTTGTTTCTGGTCAATTTGTTGTCTTTGTCTCCGTTTATTGCTTGCTTTATTAATTGTTTCTATTCTCTTTGAATTTTTAGAGTCTGTCTTATCTTATTATGATCATGCTAATTCCTCTGAGATGTTTACTTTCCATCATATCAAGTGACTTTGTTATTTTTGTTCTCATCGTAGTTTTGGGAGTAGCTCAAGTTAGAATAATTATCAACTTCTATAAAGGCTTTTCTGGTTATTGTTTTGTCTTTCTCTCGTCAAATCTTTGCTTGTTCTTGTTTTATTTGTTACAGTATCTTTCCTTTTTTGCCCCTTTCTTATCTTATAATGATTTTGATTCATTTTAGATTTTTACTTTCTATTTAATCTTCCTTCATAATTGTCTTCTTACATGTCAAAATATCAAAATTTCAAATGTAAACAAAAAAAGGCAAAATGGTAAAAAGTAAACAGGAAAAAATCAAACAGTAGACAATTCTGTAACAGACTTGAATTAAGAAGTTATACAGAAGTGCCTTCGTGAATGATTGGTCGTGTAGATTGTAGGTCTTTTTGGGAAAGGGAAATAAAACTTTCTATGTGTAAATGTCTTTAAATTCTTATGAAGAAATAAATAGACATAGACACATAGTATTTGCTTAATTTTTTAAAAGTTTATTTCATTTATTTCCCAAACAAGCAAATTTAGATAAATTTAGATAAATGAGTTCATGACTTCAACATACATGTAATTGTAAACATAAAGGAAGAGATCGAGAAAGCCAAAGGCTCTACTAAAAAAGAAACGTGAGTGTGGAGCCCTGAATTAGTGCCTATGTGACACATATAGGGTTGATCACTTGATTGAGTGATAGATCAATTGCCTTTGGTAAAGAAAAGGACTCGGATGGTCTGGACTCGGACTCGTTCTCGGACTCGGATAGTCTGGACTCGGACTCGGTCTCGGACTCGGATTGGGTGGACTCGGATACAACACTGTGTCAGAGTGATGCGGGGAGCAGATGTCATTAGCGACCACCATCTTGTAATGACAGTAGTCAAAGTAAAGCTCAGGAAAACTGGTACTAGGAAGGCAGGACAACAACAATTTGATGTGGATAAGCTGCAAGATCCTAGAGTGAAGAGCTCTTTCGTGTTGCAGCTTAAGAATATATTCCAGATATTAGCGGAACTAGAAACTGACAATCAACCAAATATGGATGCAGCCACAGATGACGTCAACACCAGTTGGGAACAAGTTAAGACAGCCTACTTGAAAACTAGTGAATCATGTCTAGGAGTTAAAAGAAGCAAAATCAGACAGACTGAAAGAAAGATATAAGCTTCAGTACCGAGAGGCAAACAAGGCCGTAAAGACGAAGAGAAGAGCAGACAAACGTGCCTTTGTTCAAGACCTTGCAAATCAGGCAGAGGAAGCAGCCATTAAATTTTTGGAACAAGGAAAGGTATATAAGATTACCAAAATAATTAGCGGCAAGTATAGAGGAACCACAAATTCACTTATTGAAGATAAGCAGGGGAGGCTTCTTACGACAGAAGCAGAACAGGAAGCTAGATGGGCCACCACCGACAGTAGAGGCTGATATTCGAGAGGCAAAGGATGACTTGGATGTCAGCAGCATACCACCAACTAAAGACTAAGTAATAGCTGCAATTAAATCACTCAAAAATGGTAAAGCCCCTGGCACTGACAATATCAATGCAGAACTTTTCAAGGCGGACCCATAATTAGCAGCAATAATCCTTCTGCCACTCGTCACAGCTCTATGGGAAAGGAAGGCAGTTCCTGATGACTGGTCAGAAGGAGTTATTGTAAAATTACCAAAGAAGAGATCCCTACAAAACTGCAGTTACTGGCGTGACATCACACTTCTGTCAATACCAAGCAAAATACGGGCAAAGATAATTATTACCTGTATCACAGATGCTGTATCACAGATGCAAAGATAATTATTACCCGTATCACAGTCTCTGAAGGGAACAGGCAGCTTTTCGGAAGGGAAAAGGGTGCACTGACCAGTTATTTGCACTACGTAATATCATAGAGCAATGCACAGAATGGCAGAGGAAACTATACTCCGCAAAAAAAGAAACTGGACACTTGTAAAAGTTGAAATATTTCATATTAATGTACGATAAAGTGTAGATTATCATATATCAAATTAAAGGGAATTTAGTCCTCTGCATGCAGGATATAAATTAAAGATGTAATCGTTCATGCATGAAATGCCATGGTCAATTAACAATAGCAAGGTCTGTTTTCAAAAATAGCAAAAACAATGGAGGACCACACCATTCGACTGAAATAATCAGGATGATAGTAAGCGTTTCACTTAAAACAAGATGTGCGGGGCAAGTAAATTATGACATTATATAACTTTATTGTTATGAACAATCTCTGAAAATACAATTTTGTCAATAAAACATGGCCAGGTTATGAGAGCATCATCATACTGGTCTGTATTAGAGGAATGAAGCTTGTCTGTTTAAGTGTGTCCCCTGGAATTTTAACTATAGTTACCTAGAGAAATGTCATGTTAAAGACTGCCCAACTGTTTGACCAATGGTGACATCAGTTCTTGAAGATCTGTGGACTACGGTAGAATTCTTGAGAAGAATTTATACCATTTTTCATGCTGAACTAAGGGCACAAACTGTGGTTTCGACTAATAAACCTTTGCCATGGAATTCCCTATTTTGTTACTTTTGGATGAAAATAAAACCTATAATGTTCACAATTTGTCTTCATTTATACTTTTTATTGAGATGAAGATAGGAAAGGTCACATTTGTATTGAAAAATTATGCCATATCATGAATATAGCGTTTTAGATTATGCTGATCAACATTTATATGATTTAGTGGATGTTCCATTTCTGCTATTTTTGAAAACAGACCTTGCTGTGGTCAATTGACCGTGACAAGTCATGCATGAATGATTTCATTTGGATTTTATGCCAACATTGAAGAGGGTCGTTTAATCTTTAATTTGATACACAATATCATATATTTTATCGTAAATGAATATGAAATATTTGGTCTTATACAAGTGTCCAGTTTCTTTTTTTGCGGAGTATATATATTAACTTTGTTGACTTTGAAAAAGCATTCGATAGCATCCACCGAGACAGCCTTTGGAGAATACTACGCAAATATAGGATACCAGAGCAGCTAGTTCTTGTAATTAAGAGCTTTTACACCAATTTCACATGCAGAGTTGGAAACAGTAATCATAAGTTCCAAGTGAAGACTGGAGTTAGGCAAGAATGTGTCATGTCAGCACTGCTCTTCAATATCGCCATAGACTGGGTGATGAGACAGGCAACTGAAGACCAAAAGAGAGGCATAAGGTGGACCCTTTTTTTTACACTTGAGGACCTCGACTTTACAGATGATCTCGCTCTCCTTTCACACACCCACCAGCATATGCAAGACAAAACATCCAGAGTCAGTGATTTTGCCCAGCAGATTGGCCTGAAGATCAGCCAAAAGAAAACAGAGGTGAGGACCCTGAACATCCCGGACCCTTCACCAATACAAGCAAACGGAGAAGATCTACCTATAACTGAGGAGTTTACTTACCTGGGCAGCACTGTCAGGCACGATGGAGGCGCTGGCAAATACATTAAGAACCGTCTTAACAAAGCCAGAAATGCATTCAGAATGCTCAATAATGTATGGAGATCACAGTATTACAGTACCAAGACCAAGCTGAAAATTCTACCAGAGCTGTGTCCTCTCCACTCTTATGTATGGCTCTGAATGCTGGAGAATGACGAAAAACGACCTCAATAAGCTGCCCGTCTTCCAAACAAAGAGTCTGAGAAGAATATGTCGCATTTTATGGCCAAACATCATTTCAAACGAAGTACTGTATGCCAATGCCATAAGACAGCATGGAGAACATCATCATGAGAAGAAGGTGGAGATGGAATCGGCAATGTGATGAGAAAGAACATAGATCACACGAACAGCCCTCCACGGGACACCAGAAGGGAATAGAAGAGGGGACGATCCTAAAAATACTTGGCGAAGAACTGTGGAAGGGGAGATAAAGACCTGAACCACACATGGAGAACCATCCAGAGACCTAGGATCGGAAGGAGTGGAAGACTTTTTGTTGCTTGCCTCTGTGTGCCAGGAGGCATAATGGGCAGTAAGTAAGTATTGCACTGCCGACTGATGACCCTGCCGGATAAGATCCGTGACCACAACGGTCTTGCGATCAGAGGTCTCGGGTTCGAACCCTATTTTCTTTGTATTGTAGCGAAACAGCACCTTGAATAATGGGCTGGATTCGCTAGATAATTCATGGTAGATGGTAATTATAATCATTGGCATAAGGGATCGATTATGGTAATTAATGGTTAGAATCTATGTTAATTCATTATAGAATTAAGTTAGGATTAAGGAAAGATGTTATAGACTAGACGTCTATTGGAATGATTAGGGACATTTATTATGTATAGATGGGACAGTTGGTAATTTATGAGGGATGGTTAGTATTTGTTAGGGGATTAATTGTGATTAGGATCGGGTGATCGATCATGGGTAAGTAGAGATCGATCATAGAGTTATAGATTGAACGATCATAAGTTGTGATCGATTGTAGAAACGATTAAGTGTTAGTTTGTACATTTTGAAGTAGTTAATTGGTTATAGTTCTTATGATTAGGATAGTAGCCTGATGGTTAGGTTATTGGGTGCGATTTAGTAATTAGTTGCCGAGTTAATTTGGTGGGTCAACCATGGGAAATGGGTAAGGATGGCTAGAGTTTTGATCATGTAAAGATTACAGTTTAGATCAGTAACCAATACATGTATTATGTAAGTTAGAATAAATGTTGAAGTATGAACGGCAATTGAAGAGCCCGTTCGCTTCGTGAAGTTTGACGCATGTTGCCTATGAAGTGCATGCTAATAAATTCGCATGTAAGCCCGGTAACCTCACGGATTCAGGTGTCTTTATTGATCCCTTGAGTAAGGAGGTTACCAACCCTGTTGTAGCTTGAACGGGTGTCTGCTGCCAAATGATCGTTTGTGATGGTATAGGAGCAGAGTGCTTACGGGCATTTCCGAAGTCTAGTTCGGATAACTGACTGGGCCGGTTAGGAGTTGGAGTGGAGATCCCAAGACTCACACGAGCATCAACGGATAACTGGAATCAGAATCCCTAACAAGGATTTTGCAGAGCATCAACGATAACTGGAAACAGAATCCCTAACAAGGATTTTGCAGAGCATCAACGGATAACTGGAAACAGAATCCCTAACAAGGATTTTGCAGAGCATCAACGGATAACTGGAAACAGAATCCCTAACAAAGATTTTGCAGAGCATCAACGGATAACTGGAAACAGAATCCCCTAACAAGGATTTTGCAGAGCATTAACGGATAACTGGAAACAGAATCCCTAACAAGGATTTTGCAGAGCATCAACGGATACTGAAACGAGATTCTTAATTGAATCTCGCTGAGTCATCGTTGGACTGGAAACAGGATTCTTAATCGAATCTTTCGAGTCGTCGTTTGATGGACTGGAGACAGTTTCTGCTGAGCAACGAGGGATAACCTGGAAAGAGGTTACACAAGAGGCCACAACCAACATAAGTCAAGATCCCCATCCAGTACAGAGAGCCAAATAGGTCGTAGATTGCGACCAAACGAACTCACCGAATATCGAGCTCGGAATAATCCTGGCCGGGACCGGTGGCGCGTCCAACAGTCGGCGACAACGGCAGTCCTGACAAATTCCGAAGGAACCGATCGTTGGACTTCCCGCCGTCCTTTTTCAACAAAAGGGTTCGTCTGTGGTTGCAGAGTCGCGCCGGTACCTAGAGAATCGAAAAGGTGTTCCGCTACAGTATATTATACACGTTGTAGACGTGTGTTGTGTAATTAAGTACAACGCACTCGAGGGTTTGTAGTATGTATAGCTACGCAGCGCAGTCGTGAGGCAAAAAGCTGAGTGCGTTGACACCCGGGGGGGGCGGGGTGGGGGGGGTGGGGGGGGGGATGTGGGTAACTCCCAACAGGACTGGCTAACGACACCCGCGTCCAAACTAGTGTCGTAAGGGTGTCAACTTTCAGCTATACGGCGTCGTTGACGTTTTTCAGCACTCAAGGAAAAAAAACCTACAAAAATGGGTATTTCAGGTGCACAAGTTTTCTCGACGTCTATGGTCCATTTCTGAGGTTGATGTGTTCGACGTAGTTAGATGTATACGGGTGTATGAGAGTGACCCGACCCCCACCCCCCCACCCCCCCCCCTAAGGGTTAACACAACCGAGAGGGTGGCATTCACAGCTGACGCGCGAAATTGAGAACGTGTATTATCTGTTTATACAACGAGCTTCAACCACGGAATTGTGTATGATCAGTGGATTATTTCTAACAGAATTGCCATCGAATTAGTGATCTAGAATATCTACTTCAGAAGTTGAAATTTATTAGGAATGTACATTAGCGCCTATTGTAAATCATTCCTCATCACTACTGCACTCACTGACTGATTTGAATCTGCAGCTAATGCTGAGATTGCAGAGGCTAATTCAGGTCCGATTTGAAAAAGCCAACAAATTGTCCTCTAAAGTGAATATTATATAAGGCTTGTGCATTTATTTCCAAACTGACAATATCAAACCACATACCAGTATAATGTACGAACTGTCAACCATTTATTTAGTACGGAACATAATCGGAACAGGATTTGGCCATTCACGTTATTGAATTCATCGGAGCTGGTTTTTTTTAATATATATTTTCTCGTCGTTCCCTAACTTTGTAATAATATTGACGTGTATGCTAATTATTGTGGTGCCGTTCAAACTCGATTATATACAAACAGTTTCACAACATTGATTTTTAGTTTACATTCGGGGATATACTATCTATTTTGTAAAATATATTTATGATTGTTTCGTGTCTAGATGTCAACGAATGCGACGTTCACATCCCTGTGACACGACTAATGGAGCGTGTATGAATACAGATGGTTCGTTCTACTGCACATGCTCTGCGAGATACATGCTGGCGCCCAACAATGAAACCTGTCTTGGTATGTGATGCAAACCAGGTTATTTCAACGTGTCAATTTTATAAACAGAATCAGCATTTTACTTAATGAAGCCGTTATGCATTCTGAATCGAATTACTTTGAAGAAAATTTAACCAGCATTATACATGCATTCTTATAAAGTTTAACTTCCCCATACAATTAACGATACAAAATTACTGTATCTATCAGATGCCGAGGTCCGAAGTGGAAATAACATGGTATTATTTATATGTCCAGTAAATTATTAATTTCTATACTCAAATTAAAATGCACTATTTGTAATGCCTTCTAGATTGGAACCGCAAGAGGAAATGTGCGATTTATATTTATATACACCCTAAAAGCCAAGATGACCGCCCTGATTTGCATACTTATGAATATTATTGATTCACAGTAGATAAATACCTCTAATAAGTATTAATTACAGTTATTTATATTCGATCATGCTCTTAATGTGTATAAAAGATACTTTAGTATGGTTGCCACCTTGACAACCCCTGGCAATGCTATAATAGTTAGATCATTCTACTTATTTGCATATCTCAGAAATCAGGTAACATTGTGGTATAATGTGAACCCAGAAAGTAAAATAAAAACGAGAAAACACTTCTCCAAGGTTTTAGGGGCACCAATCCATTTATGATACTTAATTCGACGTATCACTCTCGGCAACCCTCATGAATCCAACGAGCACCAGAATGAAATAAATAAACTAAACTGAAACTGAGAACTGAATAGATTCCTTGTCCAAAACTTACTCCAGTACACTTTGTTCTGTGCAAATTAGCTAACTATCTTTATAATCGCCAAATACACTCTGGGAATATGGCAACATATTTTTTCTATGTTCACAATACTGCTTAGAAAACGAATGCATAACTTATTTAAAACGTCTTTTTAAGTTTGTTAAAGATTTCAAGAGCTTCTCCAAAATTATTTAATTATTGTGGTGCCGTCACACTTATTAAAAATTGTAATAATTTATGGATGTTTTCAGCCGTTTCTGATCAAATGAAGTTTATTGTGTTATTAAACTGTATGCTCTTCAATTTGACACTTATATATCGTGCAGCCTAACTCAAAAACTCAACTATCCGTTTAATCGTATATTTTAATCTATATTTATGATTACTTTGGGTCTTTGCCAAGATTATATACAAACATTTCACAAATTGATTTTGTTTACGTTAGTGGATATACTATCTATTTTGTAATATATATTTATGATTGTTTTGTGTCTAGATGTCACGAATGCGACGGTTCACACATCCCTGTGACACAACTAATGGAGGTGTATGAATACAGGATGGTTCGTTCTACTGCACATGGCTCTCGAGATACATGCTGTCGCCCGACAATGAAACCTGTCTTGGTATGTTGATGCATCCAGGTTATTTCAACTGTGTCATTTTATAAAAATGAATCAGCATTTTACTTAATGAAGCCGTTATGCATTCTGAAATCTAAATTACTTGAAGAATTTAACCAGCATTATACATGGGATTCTTATAAAGTTTAACTTCCCCATACAATTTAACGATACAAAATTACATGTATCTACCAGATGCCGAGGTCCAAGTGGAAATAAGCATGGTATTATTTATATTCAATAGCCTGTACATTATAAATATCAAATTAAGAAATAAAATGCCTCATTTGTAATACCTTCTTGTTTGGAATCACATGGAGAAATTGTTATAATTGTTCAATTGCATGTATATTTTTTCATAAGACAATCAAAATGCCTCATTATATATGAAAATCATAAGGAAATCTATATTTACTAAGAGTGAAACAAAATTATGATCAAAACTTGTAATGAGCTTTTACCAATGATAGATTAGAATATTAATTTGAACAATGGCGTATTGTGGTCCAAATGATTGCATGGATTTGGGAGCACGCAAATAATACAAAAATGTATTGTATCACATGTACGGGAAAATGAGAATTGATTTGGTTTACATCTGCAACATGGTTCTCTATTCCATAGTATTTATTTGATATTGCTTTTGTATGATATAGTTTTTAAACAGTGTTGTTGTTTTTTTCGTTGAAGATCTAAATGAGTGTGAAGAAGCCTATCCTTGTGACTCTGTGAACGGATACTGCGAAAATACTGAGGGGTCTTTCACATGCTTCTGTAACGACGGATTCACACTTGGAGTCATGGCCTACATGTGATGGTATTCATATTTAGTACAATTATAACAACTAATACTACTACTACTGCTTTTACAACAACTACTACTACTGCTACTACTACTACTACTTCTACTACTACTACTACTACTACTACTACTTCTACTAATACTTACATTGTACGGGAATAGCTACTACTACTACTACTACTACTACTACTACTACTACTACTACTAATCAATAATAATAATAATAATAATACTATTCTACTACTACTACTACTACTACTACTACTACTACTACTACTACTACTTCTACTACTACTACGGACTTACTACTTACTACATACTACCTACTACTACTCAGGGCGTCGATCCTGTGGGGGGGGGGGGGGCAGGGGGGGCAGTCGTCCCCCACCCCCCCAAACCCCCACCCAATGAAATATTGGGGGGCGACCATAATATCGACCCCCCCA
>JBAMJV010014168.1:0-18212 GCA_037951105.1 Echinarachnius parma
GTACCATTTTAAAAGTCTTTGGTATGACCAAAGAGTTACCATGGATGGAGTCACAACTGTCACTAATTGATTCAAACACCTGTTTATATTCTAAAGGCGAACAAAAGGAGAAGAGGGGATTTGAAGTTCGATCTTCGATGCCGCCAAGTAAAACCAACGACTAGCTAATTAACTGCTAAAGATTTTGAAATTTCAAGATAATTAAACTAATATTGATTTACTTGTGAGTATTGTATGTTTAGTGGTAGACTTGATAGACGCGCTGTCAAATGGAGATTAAATTGTAATCATTTCCTACATGAATTAAGAACAAATCCAGATAATTCTTGAATTATTATGATTCTTTGAAACAGTATTTCTCCACTTTCCGATCATTTCCGACAATTGACATTAACACATAATCATCTTGAGATATCAATCTAATTGATAAGACACATCACAATAGTGTCCAGGCACCCCCACTACGTTAATTTTCACTATGAATATTTCAATTTCCACACATGTTATTTTTCGCGCGCACTTGCTATCTCTTATTGAGAAACACTCGAATAAGTTGATTTAGGGTTGCAAAAAGTGATTATAATAACAAAGTACACCTCACTTTGAAATGTGCCAATGTGTCAATGTGTATGTAATCAACCAAAACGTCATTGTTTTCTCCACCTGCAAGTCAAATTCAGGTCGAATTCAAATTAGCACATTCACTGCATAGTTGATCGTGGCGGCATCGAACATCTAGTAAAGGATTTTAATTTATTGTGACTCCAGTATATAATAGCTCTTTAGTATGACTCAGTCTGGGTTCGAACCCGGGACCTCCCGTGCATGAGGCGGACACTCTAACCGCTAAGCCACCATGCTCGGTTACTCGAAATGCAAACATTTGGGTTATTTCTATATACCAAATTATATCCGTTTGTGTGCTAAAACGGGGGGGGGGGGGGGGGGCGGGGGGGGGGGGGGGGTGGGAGGTTTGTTGATAATGTACTCGAAACTCCACAAATAGGGAGGCAGTGTTCACTTCGAGAACGATCCCATATGTTTGACACTTTTGATTTTGAATGTGAAGTAACACCCCCGGGGCGTAGCGATTCGGGCACTTATGGAAACATGGTATAACAGGGTGAAGTGTTAGTCAAGATTCCTGACTATGCTACCATTAGTTAGCCCTGCTACTGCGCGAAGTTCGAGAGAGGGCGTAACAGTTATCATCATTTCTATATTGTATTTCTGTGTCAACGAATCGAAATCGTACGCCCTCTTTCGGACTTGTGTCAGCATGCTCTGCAGTCGGGCCTGTCTGGTTGTATTGGACATATAACGATAACAAAGCATAGTCAAGACATCTTGACTTGTAAAGTGAGTAAAAACAAAAAAAGGTCTAGTATCTGCTCTGGTGATAGTAACGTACACTAAGTTCACTCACGCAAAGTAAACGGATTTAAAACAAAAGTTAATAGTAGGGGTATGGCTCAGTGAAAACATCCACATATTATATGTTGGGGTTATAGTGGGGCTACAACTCGACGGGTTTACATTGTGGGACTACAAAACTACTAAACTGTGACTCTTGTATTAAGTAGAAGTATAGAGTTTCGTAGTAACGTAGGTATTAAGAACCAAATAATTATTATAAGAACAGTCATTAGATAGAGAGCTCAGTACAAACAATTACCGGTTCGCATCTATGCCTTCCACTGCACAACATGCCTCCCATTCTAATCACAACTATAAACGGTACTACTGCAAGTCGGCTTGGGCAAGCCAATATCGCAGTACTCCCATTCCACCTGGTGGTTAAGGTGGCGTCACACTTAGCCGATTTTACCCCCGATGGACACACGATCAAGGACATTTTCCAAATCGGCTCTGATCGTAAACGCATCGGGCCATTCGTGAGGGCATCTTAAGCGATCGTATGACCGCCGGTGGATTTTTCAGGCTCCGGCAGCAACTTCGTGAGTGGTTCCAAAATCTTTGGCATGCCAAAGATTGGCCCGAACACCTTGCGAAGGTTCATTTTCGTGTTTCATTCGTGTGTCCATCTTGCCCTTCGTAATGCCATCGTGAGGGCATCTTATCACATCGTGTCATCTTCGTGTGATCATCGGTGCCATCGGGCACTTTTCGCCTCACGAAGACAATACGAAGGAAACAAGAAGCTGCCCGAATGTCTTAGGAAGGCAACACGACTACGTGAGGCCCTCGCAATGCCGTCGTGTAGCCATCGTATTGTAGTACGATGACATCGAGATGGGACCACGGTGTCGGCGAAGACAGCCGATCTGAGTAGCTCAAGCGTTTTCCATGTGTCAGACCCAATTACATAATATGCAATACTCGATTCCATCTGTCAATCAATTACTCAATTAATGTATTTTTCAATATTACATTTGATTATTACATTTATTTGATATTGAATACGATAAATTTAATTCATTTAAGAATATAATATACAATAAAACTTATTAATATATTACTCAATTGAATTGAAGATACCTTGCAAATTTGTTATTGAACACGATTAATTTAGTTTATGTTATGAATTTAATATAAAATAAATCTTAATCAATTACTCGATTTCAACTGAAGATACTGGTATTGTTTCCTTTTTTGATATCACATTTTCATTGTTGGATCTATTTGTTTAAGAAATTAAACTTGTTTTGAATATAATACAAAATAGAAAATAAATAGTGGGATTTGATATCCTTTAATTACAATGAAATAAACAAAACATGCCACTTTGGACCTACTTTATAATGACAATAATTGTTCTCAATGTCATCATGTCATATTATACAAATGATGCACATGCTTTAGTTTAACTTTGGAATAGTAAAACCCACGAGCGCAGCGAGTGGGTCTTAGACCATTTTTAAAGTTAAAAGCGTGCAGACAATTCTAACCGATCCATGTAATATGCATGTGCAGCATTTGTTTAATAAAACGAGCGCAAAAATGCAAAAATCAAACCAAAGTGAGCCATGCATCAGGAAAATGCATCATCAGTAATAACTTGTACACATTAAGTGACTAATCATAATGCAAAGATTCTTCTCCCCATTTTATACATTTAATAATGATAATATCCTTGTAAGCCATCATAGATTTAAGTAATATTTTGTCAAAAATGCTATTCATATAATTAATTTAATAGTTAGATGATAAAGAGTTAATGAGTAACTGGGATTCTGTTTTGTCAAAGTTTATTGGATCTTTTTATATGCCGTAATGTTCTGACCGCACTTTTGTGCTGCTAATTTATATATATTTTTTAAAGATATATACATATACTTTATAACTGTATGAATGTACACTTTGTTTGATATCATATTTAATTAATAAATATCAGTAAGTCGATGAGGAAAGACTAAATTGTGTTTCATCATTGCTAGCTTAAAATTGAAATTAAATGAGGATATATACATATATCATAAATTAAATAATTAAATGACAGATGGAATCGAGTATTGCATATGGACACATGGACAACGCTTGAACTACGTAGATCGGCTTTCTTCGCCGACACCGTGGTCCCATCTCGATGTCATCGTACTATAATACGATGGCTATACGACGGCATTGCGAGGGCCTCACGTAGTCGTGTTGCCTTCCTAAGACATTCGGGCAGCTTCTTGTTTCCTTCGTTATATAAATGCACATATTCGTGTTGCCTTCGTGTGTGGTTCGGATGTCATCGTGTGACCTTCTGTAGGCATCGTACTTGCTTCGGCTGTTGATTGGCTGATGACCAAGTTCGGGACCATCTTCGCGCGAAATTCAAAATTCCATGTTCGTGTGTCCATCGGGATGTCAAATCGGCTAAGTGTGACGCCTGCTTTAGTGTAGCACCAGGAATAGCCGTGGTAAGGTGCGGGGTTGCGACAGTAGTTGTGATTGCCCAGCCATGCGCTAGGGTAAGCCTCTTGAGTGTAAGGGTGGCGTTGGGGGTTCTGGTCGTTCCACTTCTGGCACGGGATGCCGGTTCGGGTCACGTTCACCAAGCCTCTGTAATCAGCAGCGCGGTCCGTTACGTACATTCTCTTGGGTCTACACCCAATTTGATTGGATACATTTTTTGTTATAAACTGTTCAAATATGTATTTACTTTATTACTGATATTTACAGAATAAATCAAGTGTACACTCTCATTTACAAAATATATCCATACTATTATAGTGGTGTAGCTAAAAAACAAAAAACAATATTGCATGACATACGACCCTGAAACCCTGATATAACAATGAATAAGATATGATATCAATGATTATGATGCTGCTAGCAACTGTAATGATGATGATGGTGATGTATGGTCAATGTGTTGGATACTAGTTGTGTAGTAATTACCATGGTGATGATGATGACAATACTGATGATGGTGATGGATGTGGTGATGGTGATTGTATTGTAAGATATAGTTAATAACTAGTATCATCGTAATGGTGGTAATTATGATGATGATAATAATGATAACGATGGAGATGATGATGATGATGTAATGATGACGATGATGATGATGTAATGATGACGATGATGATGATGTGATGATGACGATGATGATGATAACGATACTGCTATGTATGGTAATCATAGTTTTTGTTATGTGTGCCTCGATAAGGATACTGGTTAAGTCATGATCGACGTCAAAGTGATGATAATAGGGACATGAAAACAGCCTTCTAACTTATAAACCTATTTATGTGTTCCTACCATTCGAGCACAGTACATTACCCTGAACACCAGTTTGCTTTTAATTTTGTGCATATTTTTTCCATAGTAGAATCTACATGATTATGTTACTGCATTATATCTCTCATGTCTTAATGTATCTCTTTCTCCTTTTCCCTTCTATGTTGTTTCCCCCTTCTCTAATTTTGCCTTTCTCACTTTCCCTATTCTACTTGTTCCTTATCTCGCTCTTCACTTGCATTTTCTTAATTTTCCATAATTACTTTTATAATGGTGTTTGACAATGTAGGTATGTTCAGATGTAAGTATTATATGAATACTGATTAATTGTTATGAAATGTGATAGTGTGACCCCAAGACAATTTCCATTGAGTTGGACCAATAAGATGTTGAAATACAAATTTAAATGGATTTATAAAGCTTAGTTATAAATCAATCTTATGAGTTGTAGTTACTAAAGTTCAATTTGACCAGCGCTGTTGATAGAATAAGATGGTGATGTACTGGTATTGTGACAATGTATATATCACTGAGCCTTTTCTAGAATAGCATTAAGTGCTTAGTGCTAAGTAAGTGACGAATAGTGACTACCCTCTGAATGTTTTTGGCAATCTGGGTCGAACGTCCCGAGTTCGCAATACTGGTAGAGAACATTAAAGTCCTCTGTAAAGCACCATGGAGCGGGAACCCCGTCCCAGACTTGTCTGCCTGCAGTGGTTATGGTCCCCCAAACCACTGTGATTGATCAATGGTTTTCACCGCACAAAACCCCCGGGGGGGGGGGGGGGGCACTCACCTATATTGCTGTACACACGCACAACCACAGGTTTTTCAAACCCACCCTACACAAGTGTTATCCATTGGTCAAATTTATTCCCTATTCAAGTATTTTCGCGTGCTTTTTTTGACAATTTTGCCCCCTAAACAAGTATAACCCCTAAAACATACCCCTAAACAAGGTCAACGTCAACAATTGCTCTCGCACAAAATCCCCGGCAAACTCCAGACAAGTCCGGGTAACAAGTTTGGAGAAAAAGATACCCTAAACGCGTATTTGTTTAACTCCACAAACATACCCTTTTTTTCTTCTGATTTTGACCTTTTTGACACCCTAAACGCGCCACGCGCGTGACGCGCCATGATCGGCAAAAAGGACCCTTTTTACGCGTTTTTTTGGTCGCGCGTGTGTACAGCAATATAGTTGAGTGGCCCCCCGGGACCAAACCATTGTTTGAATACTTGTAGACGCTTTGACGAGTCTGCAAATCAGTGAAAAGATTTTCTTTTTGTTCGGACAGTCCGCACAGACGGCATAATTTGCGAAGCATGTCCGGTATATAGTTACACGAACACGGCCGCTCCCATCATCTTTTGTTCACAGAAGGATTTCATTGGATTTAGTAGCCCAAAATTGCCAAGTCATGTATCAAATTAAATGTCTGTTCACCCTCTAAATGATAATAGTAGCCGAAAGCCATAGTTTCATTGCTACACTCTTTTGGTGTCAACTCTTACATTGAGGCCAAATACCAGTAATGGGAAACGGCCCACACACTACAAATGCAAATACGCTTTCATCACCGACCATTTGAAATAACACATCATTGCCTATTACTTCTAAAACGTACACATAATAGTGAGTATAGTATTCACATTTGAATATCAGTGTAACATTTATTGAAAATAATTTAAAATTCTTATCGTTTATATATATTTGTATTTATACTTCATTATATTAATTGATTTCATAATGCAAATTCTAAAATATTATATACAATGCACTGACATTTAATAATCGTAATTATTAACAATATAATCAATACCAATAATTGTCATTTCATATGTCTAAATAAAGAAATGTAATTCAATTATCATAACGAAGGTTTCAAATGATATTTAGTATGGTATTAATAATGATTTCAATATTATGGGATAGAAGTGTGTATATGTATTGATTGAGATAACATGATTTATAAGGTCTGACTAGTTTGAAGCCTACTTAAAATTTACAGCCGGGAACCTTATAGCCATAATTTTGTTTAGATCAGTGTTGGATTGTAAAATGTAGAATTGTACACCCTCCTTTAGATAATTTTAATTGCCAACATACTTATATGTATATCTTGAGTTGGTACAAACAATTGTTTCTCGTATTAATGTTATCACTATGTTTTGTTCAACTAGATTGGGAAGCACGAGTCCCCATTGTGCCTAGCTCCGAATGCCACGCGGTTTAATTGATAAAGAACACACAATTATACTCACATAAAGGTTCGACGATTCGCACCACCATACGTCTAGTAGGAAGTGTTCTCGAGAAGTAACTAGAATGGGCCGATTGAACTCGATATAATCCCAAAATCTGATCGCTAGACATGTTAGATGTGACCAGCTCTAACAAAAACAGTCTCATGCCGGCAAATTGTGTTTAGCAGTAATGTGTTCGAACACGTCAGCAAAATGAAGTAGACAATATTTATGCCACACATTTCGTGTTCTCTATGAATATATTATCAAAATAAAGCTAGTAAAGAGTTGTTCCATTAATATTATAATCTAAAATACGACAAACAGGGACAGCTTGGATGGCATCAATTTCTTTACTCAACAAGCTCTAATTACATGAAATAAGCCCGGCAATAAGCTCTGAATAATTTGTAGGGGGAAAAAAATGCAGTGTTTGTCTGCAATATCAAGGGGGAGGGGGCAACAGATGAAAGAAACTCTGCTCGGAGAGCACCGACAATTGAGCTCGATGCTTGAAATGGTGAAGTTCATGTGACTGATTAAGGGTGTATGCATGCTGGGATCCGGAGGGGAGGGGAGGGGAGCAGAGTACCCAGAAGTTTTTGAACAGCGTACAACTGTCAATATGTCATTATCATCATCATCATCATCATCATTGTTATTACAATTTCTTTTTCTTTACCTTCTTCTTCTTTTTTTTTCTTCTTCTTCTTCTTCATCTTCTTCTTCTTCTTCTTCGTCTAATTCATCATCATCATCATCATCATCATCATCATCATCATCATCATCATCATCAACTTCATCATCATTTAGGAAGTACAGTGTAGTATCAGTACGACATAGGTAGAGGTAGTCATACTGGCAAGGGTGGACAAAGGAAAATGACATCTTGTTCAGAATGAAAGAAACTTCAATGATTTTAATTGAAATTATTCAGTATGACAAATACTACCTGACATTGTTTCAGTACTGATTCTTGGTAGGACGATAACCAATTATAACAATACAGACAAACGATTACCTCACAATATCTATACCATGGGTCAAGTTATCATAATGTTACTTGTCTCGTATAACATCTGATCGTTCTGCGTTACTTAATTTCAGAAAGTAAAACTTTAGTTTTTGGGTAACATTTAGATGATACCAAGCAACGTAACTGTATCAATGACATAAATAATAAGTGAAATCACCAATGCATAACTAATTGTGTGCAAACTTATGCTGGCGTAAGGCGTGGGACAAAATTGGTCAATAGCTTGGGCTTGCCCTGGGAATAAGACAAAAGGCGCTATAATATGTTGCTCTTTCACTAAATTAATCTGCAAACCGTTCTTGCAGCTCGTGACCGTCTCTATGCGATGCCAAATTACAGACAATAGTTATTTCCTATTTGGGATATATTTATCCAAATACAAAGTGCGGAATGGAGTATCTACAAGGCTCCTATATAAGCGTTACACATAATTATCTCTGAAGTACAAGAAGTGACTTAGCGCCCTTCTCTTTCTCAACCAACATTTACACTTTAATTCTAAAGAACATAGTAATTAGGAAACCAACATGGCTGCACACTATGAAATCTACACAAAGAATGTTCAACTTAAGGTATGATTACGTAGCTAACATACGATTGGTCAAACAATATGCATCGTTTTACAATTGGAAAGAAATATAGGAAATAATTATTATTTAATGGTAAATATATTATTATTTAATTCACAAAAGAATGCATTTAACTTACTTAGGATAAATATTATACATGATCAATGTTAGTTTCTGTGAAAGCCATTGATACACACACTGATATGAATAAGTGACTGTGGCATGTAGAGTAACCACAACAAGAAATGATACACGATACTCCAGTGTAGTCCATGAACACAAATAGCATACTGTTCAATAATTAATTGTATTAATAGCCACAGAGTTTTTCGATTTGTTGATGCACATTTATACATCGTTGATAGTAATGCATGGTTTAACATCTATGATCATCACGAACAACAATTATTATCGCAATTATAAACATAACCAAATATTATCAACAGTTCAATTTTAATTTGTATTACGGTACATTTTACATGATGAAAATGCCCGGATGGGTTAACAATTTTGAATAGGGGATTACGAACTCAAAATACCAATAAGAAAAGAAAGGAAAAACATTATTCGTTATTTTAGAAATACTTAATAACTAATGCATGTTTTACTCCAATTTGTTGTCAATGTATTTTTCGGTCATCTATCTTGATAAAGTAAATGATGCATGATATATAATTGTTACTCTCATTGTTAATCTCATTAACTTCAACTTGGATATGTACAAAGTTATATAATATACGGAAAACAAATGTAGTGAATGTGAGAAACAATCATTAACATTCACATTGCATAATGCGCAGAAGAAGTACGGAGCACTCTTCACTTTATGTTTCGTTTATTGTTTTCAAATATTGCATTTTAGCACCGATATGAACATTGCAAACGAATCAAATTAATTATTTGTACATATTGCGAGACATATTACACAGTAAAGGTATATATGTGTTATTATACAAATGATGCGCAGGTATGAGTGGGTCGGTAGGAATTGTTTGCACAAGGTAACTATGGAACTGTTAAACCCACGAGGCGAAGCCGAGTGGGTTTAGACTAGTTTCCATAGTTACCGCGTGCAAACAATTCCACCGACCCACGCAATAAACTTGCGCATCATCTGTTTTATAGAATGGGCATTGTTACGCCCCCCAAAAAGTCAAAAAATTAAAAATTAGAAAAATTACCGGATGCATGAATTAATTTTACCGGACGCATGACATTTTTTACCGGACGCATGACATTTGTTACCGGACGCATGATTTTTTTACCGGACGCATGACATTTTTTACCGGACGCATGACATTTTTACCGGACGCATGACATTTTTACCGGACGCATGATTTTTTTACCGGACGCATGACTTTTCATGCATCCAGTACAATTAATTGTCTGCACAAATTTTGCTCTCAACCAATCAGATTGCAGGGATTTATCAACCCATTCTATAATCATACATAAACAACCGGTTTGGCATAAATGACAAAGTAAAATTATTATAACATGCTTAAATTACCATGTTCCTAAACAGATTTAGGAGACAGTAACCTTATCTCTCATGGCAGAATATGCAAATCCATTATTGTCATGAAATATATTACGAACCCGTCAAGCATCATAATTAAAATGCAACAACTACAAACATTGCCAATCTATAACTTACAATCTTAAAACCAATATGTCAGCTGACCTTATAGTGGCAAATTGTCATATCACAAAAATACTGAATAAGAGTTGAAATAACAAGGTTATGGGATCCGGCATTTGTGCTATAAACAATATTATCAAATTAATTGAAGAAATGTCATTGATAAATGAATGTCATTTAATATGAATCAATATATCATGTACACGAATTACACTCAAAACATTATGAAGTATGGAGTATTCCAAATCATTTTGAAGAACATGCATAATCATCATCAAACAATCGTTATATCGTTCTACTAATTTACATTAAAATCGTGAATTGACTGGTTTGGACATAACCATCCATAAGGAACAATTCAGAATGACTTGAAACAAACACAAATAATAAAAACAGTAAGCAGTAAAAACAGTAACAATTACAGTAAAATAGTATCATAGAGCTGCAGTGACAAAATAATGTGTGTATCACAACTGTGCTGTATCCCAAATATATTGCAATAAAATGAAAACAAATTATATTGAGGAGTGAGTGCGCCTCAATATGAATACCTCACGACTAGAATTCAGACCATGCTGAACATTGTCAATTACATAAATTATGAAATGATAATAGTAATACTAGTGGCGATTCACATAGCGCCATGTCTGTCACAGTATGACACTCTTGGCGCTTACAACTAACTGACACTCCTCTTTCTATGCTAAAAAAGATAATGTCTCATGCTGTCTCATGATGTCTCATGATGACGACTAGCTATAAAATAGGCTTATTCTGCATGCATAATGGGTATAGATTCACAAGCGTGCTTGTCAGTGTTTTGTCTGACTTACAATGTCCACATTGCTATTTAGCTATATTGAGTCGTTAAACCTTCTAAACAATGAAATAAACATGATTGATTTCAAATGTATAATTATAGTTTTGTTCATTCATTTTATAATAGAATGACATACCGTAGAACACCATCGTCAAGCACCCCAAGCACCAATATGCATCTTGCTTTTAAATGGCGCCCGCTCTCTGTCCAAACGGGAAACTTTAATCAAGAATGCAAATAATGGTGAGGAATATTCATGAGGATAATAATGGAGGTGAATCTCATGGAAACGTCTTTAAAAGCAAGATGCGTATAGGTGCTTGGGGATAATAATGGAGGTGAATCTCATGGAAACGTCTTTAAAATAAGATGATCAATGATTGAAGAGAAATTATACATACATAATTTGTACACACATATTTCTGAACAATCCCGAGTATTTTAAGCTGTGAATGGTTGATGATAAGGTAGGCCTACTAATTAAGATCTTTGCTATGAACAAAGAAGATTGTACACACAAGCCTGCAATATATGCGACTTTCGTACAATAAAGCTGCGATAATATTGATGATAATTCACACACATTGTATGATAAGGTGGATTACGTTGTTGCTCCTGCTTACACCTCACTTTACTAATAATGGTTACCTATCATGCTTTTAGAGCGCATTTATCTATATTGCTAATACCCAGAGTCATTAAGTACAGTTGAAACATACACAGATATAATGCGTGCTTTCTAAACTCCCCGGAGAGCATATCAGCCATATGCTTCCAATTGAGCAATACTTATGAACACCCGACCATTGTACTCATATAATGCTCTTGTGTACAGAGCAGCAATATAGATTGAATGTCTTGCTGAAGGAAATAAATGCCGGGGAATCGATCGGTTTCAACTCAGATCCCGTGATTGGAAGTCAAGCGCTTATCATATCGAGCCAGAACACCACTTATTTTCTTACTTGTTTAGCACTTCTATTGCGCCAGATATATAGTAAAACTATTCCGAGGCGCATGTTTATCTCTAGGACAAACAATTTATTTAATCTCGCAATTCCTGTAGGCTTATATATTCTAGCTCAGATTGGTCTGTACATGTGTATTACTGGATCGTTGTCTTCTCCTGCATAAAGTGCACATTCTTGTAAGGAGTCTTCTGATTGTAGGTTGAGTCTGATTGGGTTCTGAGTCACTGGGTTGTGATTCGCTGGATCGCTGTCTTCTACTGCATACATTGCACATTCCTGAGAGTAGCCTTCTGATTGGAGGTTAAGTCTGTTTGGTTGGTGAATCACTAGGTTGTGAATCACTGGATAGTTGGCTGCTGTAGTTTGACTCGGTATCGCTGGATGGATGTGAGTCTGATTGGATGTTACCCGGTGGCTCGGTGGCTTGTTCGGTGTGGCTGGGTAGTTGTGTGTCTGGTTGGATATTGCTTAATGGTTGTAAGTCTGGTTGGATGTAGGTGGTTGATGGAGGTGGCTCGATTATCGATTGTTGGGACCTGGGTCCTGGGTCTTGGGTCCTGGGTGGCTCGGTCATGATCGATTGTTGGGTGTGACTGGATGGTTGTGGGTCTGTTTGGGTGTTGTTGGGTGGCTCAGGCATGATCAATTGTTGGTTGTGGCTGGCTTCTTGTGAGTCTGGTTGACTGTTGCTTGGTGGCTCTGTCATGATCGAGTGTTTGGTGTGGCTGGATGGTTGTGAATCTGGTTGGATGTTGCTGGGTGGCTCAGTCACGATCGATTGTTGGGTGTGGCTGGATGGTTGTGAGTCTGGTTGGATGTTGCTGGGTGACTCGGGCATGATCGATTGTGGGGCGTGGCTGGATGGTTGTGAGTCTGGTTGGATGTTGCTGGGTGGCTCGGTCACGATCGATTGTTGGGTGTGGCTGGATGGTTGTGAGTCTGGTTGGATGTTGCTGGGTGGCTCGGTCACGATCGATTGTAGGATGTGGCTGGATGGTTGTGAGTATGGTTGATTGTTGCTGGGTGGCTTGATCATCGATTGTTGGGTGTGGCTGGATGGTTGTGAGTCACTGGATTCTGGACTGTCATTAGTTCAAGAGCAATACAAATTAGTCAAAGTCAAACAATCCGATCATCTTTTAAACATGTTGAATATCTAATACGTTACCTGTTGCAACTCAGAGCTATTTTGTTACTGAAGTAATTTCCAATATTTTGTTTTTCTTTAGAATGCCCTTGCAATGACTTTGCATGTATTCTTTATGACTTTACAAATAAAATAACATGGTATACAATGGGCCGTATCCCTGTTTAGAATACCGTTCTTCCATTACTATGGACGTAAATCTATCAAGAGATATATCAAGACAAAAATAAATACCTCAGAAAACTACTAAATATCGCCAATGTGACAATACGAGAGTCGTATAAACCCTAGCTTTCAATCCTGGCATGATCTTCGTCAGTTGGGAAACAAATGACCAAGATATATGTATATATAATAATTAAAAAACAATACATTATAACGCGCATATGTCTCTATACGCTGTTAGAAATTGAAATGAAAGAAAGAGGGGTTAAGCACACTATACTGCGTAGTAACTTAAATGACTACATCTTTAAATAAATCGACCCCGAAAATAGCTACTCCCTAAACAACTGCTTATAGTTTCATAACCAATAAATGTTTCAACTTTTCGTCACGCCAAAAAATGTATATGGTATTAAATAAAAAATGTGTGCATATAAGATTATTCCATGGTTGAGTCAGCACACATTATAAAGAAATTTGTCAAACCATGCTGGACATGATCAATGACATTAATTAAAATAATGCTAATATAGGGTTTCCCGCTAAATTTGACACTTTTTTCAATCGAATTCATTAAGGCTCATTCAAATTCACGCATTGCCGCGTAATCGTTGGTATCGGTCTTTTAAATTCCATTGAAGTGCAAACGAATTCATGCATACGCATACGGTTTCGTGTTCATTTATGGGCACTCGAATTCGCGAATGTGCAGTAGCGCCAACGTGAACTACGTGACAGTTTAAATGACCATTGATGAAACGGTATGCTCTTTGTGCAAATTCACTTGCTCAGACGTGATTTTGAACGACTATTTACGAATTTGAATGCTGCTTTGACACGGCTAGAATAACATTACAAATTTGAAAATTCTGCCCCATGACGCATTGATAGGGATCCCCCTGAGTGCCAAATTTGTTTTAAAAACCACTTAACCATGTTCGTCAGACACGTTCAATTGAAAATATTCCGTATTCATTGTTCATTCGTTACAATTAATACAGTGAGTTCCTAAACGGTTTATTCACCTTTTATACAAAAAAGTAATCGTGGATAGCAATTACCAAACACTCATAGTTATTCAATGCTAAAAATAAAGAGATAGGTATTACATTACAAACAAATCATAATTATTCTCTTGGAAATGTACTACTACTAGTAGTACCAGGATGCATCATTATTATAGGCAGAACTGGACTTGAAACAAATTGTCAATTAGAATTATCGCAGGTGAATAGGATATTCATATTTTTAAAGGGAAAGTTTAGTTTTGGTAAAGAGAGTACAATTTTTGATCAAACTTAATTTTAGTAACCAAAACCTGCACCATTACATTAGAAACTAACAGTTATAACTCCACCATGCTCGTAAGGAATACAACAGTTATAAATGACTAAGTAAAAAGCCCGTTATCATTCAAATAAAGAGCCATTCAAGCTCAAAAGGTCGATCTCTAAACACTGAATAAATAAATATTTCTAAATGAAATATTGCGAATGTAATGTTTTGTTGAAACAGTGATTAGATAGAGAGATAATCAACAACTATTAAATATCGCTTTTTGATTTTTTTTTAAAAGAGGAAGCATTTAAAAATAAATTTCAAAAAGTAGTTCAGTTGTGGTTTCGAGGGCGCTGCAATTTTTGTTTGTGAGATAATGAAAACTCGAGGGTCAAATTTGAAATAACATAGCATTTTAATGACAAGATAAAGTTTATTTGATCAAAATCGGTTCACAAACGGCTTAAATATCAAGATATATATCCAATCAGAATACATCTGGGCCCAAGATTTATATGATGCTTTGAAACAAAACAATTAATTGCTTTAATACACTTTTTCAACATTTTTCAAAATAGGCTTTTTAGTAGTTGTTGATGATCTTTCTATTTAATAATTATTTCAACACGCATACTTCGGTATGAAAAAAGGTTGAAACTAGTGCTTTTCAGAGAGCGCCCTTTTGTGTTTTCATGGCTCTGTTTGAATGGTCACAGACTTCATACTTACTAAGTAAAAACCCTGTGATTATTTCAAAAGAGCCATAAAAACACAGTCATTTGTAACTTTCTATACCTTTCGAGCATGGTGGAGTTATAACAATGTTATTGTCCAGGTTTTTGTTTACTAAGGTTCAGCCTTACTAAACTTTTCTACCCCTTTAACGGCTGGTTCAACATTTTCGAATAATTGTGGGGCCCAATAATTATTACAAATGGTTATGTTTATGGATATTTCAGCCATATCTGAACCGATTTTGATCAAATAAAAAAAATTGTCATGGAAATTGTATGCTCTTTCGAATTTAACACTCAGTGTTCCATTATGTTATCTCACAAACAATGTTTTGTGCAGCGCCCTCTATACCAAAATCCAGCTATCCCTTTATTTCCTTATGATAATATCAGCTTTGTTTTACATGTCCAAAGATTGAAGAGTATTTGTACATAATTATTCTTTAAATGCATATTTCCAAACAAATCCCGAATACTTTTAATAATGAAAGTTGGTTGATAAGGTAGGCCTACGGACTATGGACAAAGTCGATTGTGCACAATAGCGTGTGATATAAACGACTTAAAATAATGGTGCGACAAAGCAAATACGTTATAGTCCAGTTTACGGTTAAGTATGTCGTGTATTAGACCAAGAGACATTCATGAGTCCAATTTTCTTTTGTCGTTCAAGTTCTAAATGGTTTAAAGGGATAATTGAGTTTTGGAATAGAGGGCGCTACACAAAATAATTTTTTGTGAGATAATGAAAAACTGAGTGTCAAATTTGAAAGAGCATAATATTTTAATGACAGAATAAACTTTATTTGATCAAAATCGGTTCAGAAATGGCTGAAATATCCATAAATATAACTATTTGTAATAAATACTATTAGTTGTAATGTTTTGGTTACTAAAATTCAGTTTGAAAAAAACTGTACTCTCAATCTAACATTTTGTGCATGTTTTACATTTTCCCCCAAACCTTGGTTTAGTACCATTATTTTCTCTCAATGTTTTTATGGCCTGAAACAAAGATTTTACTAACCCCAAAACTTCTCTACTTTTCAAAATCTTACTCCCTATGTTGATAATAAGTGCAGGTATGAATGAGGAGGATTTCCTTTAATATTTTGGTATTTTTAGTTTAAAAATCTAGATGCTATAGAGCCACTATCACTTTTATAAATTGTCATGCCCTGTCACCAATTTTTACTAGCCCTAGGCCATGAAGCAATTGTAAGTGACAAGCCCTGCTTAAAGATCATCAAGCGTGGGGATGATAGACTGTGGGTCGCCATTTTGAACCAGGGTAGTTTGCGCGCACTCATAACTCTTGAGCGAATGTCGCACTGTGCACAACGGGTTCGCAAAATGGCACTGCTCATATGATTTACGAATTTGAACTACGTTTAAACCGCCAGGAGTCCTTAGTAGGAAGCCCAGACAAGATGAAACCCAGCTCTGCTTGAGCCTCTCTGCTGTCCTTTGTAAACTAGATTAAAGGGTACCACCATCCCAAACTAATATTCTTATAAATGAAAGGTTACATCTTTACTAGTGCATTCCATCAAAAAGTTCACAAAAATATGTTTCCAGAAAGAAAAAAAAAAATGTAAAACGCATCACCATTCTTAAGCATGCTTTCATGGGTCTGCATGTACACAGACTACTTTGTCCAGAGCGAACAAATTGTCCGGAAATAATAGTGGTTCTGTAAGTGGTGGTAATTTATTGCTTTGTTTATGAATTTAGACAACCCTTTGCAAAATGTTGGGTATCTATTTGATATAACAAAACGGTACCAAAACATATAATTATGTGTTGTTCTTTGCCTGGTGGTCCCCTTTAAGGTTGAGTTCTTGGTATGGTCTATTGATGTTTCAAGCCTCTAACCTATTGACTGAATTCTGTTTCACACAACAGACGTGGACAACCTGTATGAAATGCGACGTCAGCTGAACGCAGAGTTCCAGGCCCAGCAGAGAGAGTTCCGAGAGAGCTACGAACTCCAGAGGATTGAGAACGAACAGAGGAAAGACGATGAGAGGAAAGCACTGGAAGCTAAACACAGGAAATAATGGTAATAACTGGTGGTGGTGGTGGTGGTGGTGGTGTTGGTGTTGGTGTTGGTGTTGGTGTTGGTGTTGGTGTTGGTGTTGGTGTTGGTGATGGTGTTGGTGTTGGTGTTGGTGGTGGTGTACAAATTCAGTAGCAAACGAAACGTCGCGATCTTTCAGATTCAATGTTGACCATACATTGCGAGACAAACGAATATCACTAGCGATATTATTTTCGATATTATTATTATTAATGCAAGTTCCTCTATCTATCAAGTAAATATACACAGTACATGTACATAATGTAAAACATACTGTACAAAGTAAAGTATTATAAAACTACATGCTTGTATGCATTACACATACATTCAGGGTCATTTGACTCACTCCACTAGACATTTTCAACTGAACACAGTCATTCATTTTCCAATTATTTGTCTGTGTGCTTGTGTTTGATTGAATATTCTATGGTACATGTGTTGTTTGTTTGATATTTCAGAATGTATCCATGCATTCACACACATGCAATGTATGTATCTCTTCTGTCTTCTATATTGTATACATCCTGTACCAAGTACAATAGCATGTCTGTTTGCTAGTCTTCTCCAAGACGCATATGATGACATAAACTGTACCCCGGGGTACCAGACGAAAATCCGCCATTTTGTTTAATTATTTATGTAATTGTTAGGGCTGTACTGTGGGTATAGCGTGCATACAATCGCGCGCTGCACTGCATGCACAACGCAATAGCTGCGGTACGGTTGGACACAAGATGGCGCTACACAACGCGGTACCCCGGGGTACAACGGTACCCCGGGGTACCGCGTGTGTCATATAGTCTTTACTGTAAAGTATCCATTGATGTGACA
>JBAMJV010014169.1:0-31642 GCA_037951105.1 Echinarachnius parma
CTCGGTCTAGATCGCAAGCGAAGATCGCCTAATGGGCACAAAAATACAAAAGCTCCCTACTGTGGGAGGGGGACACCCCCTCCCACACCCTCCCCCGCTCGGCCGCTTCGCTTCCTCGCAATGTCTCCCCTCCAGTTTTTAGAAGTTGTTGACGCCCTTGCTTAGTTTCATGGGAGCCCAATGCCCTAGATTATATCGATTGCTCTATAGTATACAGGATCACGTGAATCCATCTCATGCAAGGCTCAAATTTTTCCTCGTTATACCCTTTCAAAATACTTTACTATTTTATACAATTTTATACAATTTTAACACCCATGATAGGGAGTTGCAAATGTCTAAAATCTGAAAGCTTCCCGGGGGCTCCGCCCCCTGGACCCCCATTATTGTCCCAAAATGTGGGTGCCCCCACCCCCAATTAGGTATTCGTGTCATGAAGAAACTTTCATTGAGCGCATAATAAAACTTCCGGGCATGCTAATGTGGGGCTTTTAGCTCTCTCAGTGGTAACTCTGGAAAAATTGTCAAATTTCGCCCCCCCCCCCCCATATATCAAAAACGGATCGACGCCCCTGGTTAGCAACAGAAAGTGGTTTTTTGATATCAAGAATTCAATGTTCAGTTATGCGAAACTGCTCTACAAAGGTGCCCTGCAAGAATCAAGAATTCTTTTCTTGATATCAAGAAATGAATTGTTAATATTAATAAATGATTTGCTGTTGTTAAGCAATGGTAACTCTTGATATCAAGAAAATGAAATAAATGTTCAAACGGCTAGCCATGCCTGATCAACAAATTCAGAATCAAACAACCCTGAATTCCTCGTTATTGTATTCCTTGACAATGGGTGGAAATAGGGGCCAAGCTAAGACCCCTAGGAGGCCAAATTGAATACATCGCGTGCACAATGGAATCAGGATGACTCACTGAACTGATGTGATTCCAAGGTCGCTAGCCCGATGCAATCTTGTCCGAATAGAAGCGATCCCCTGAGATCTGTGTTAAGTCGCAAAGTGGGCACTAATGGCCGCACCAGATCGCACCAGATCGCCGCGAATGCGATCGAGACCGACCTGGTCGCCACATAATGAAAACTTTAGGGTCGATTTGGACAAAAGATCGCTGCACCGATAATACGCGTACGCTCGGAACCCTTATCAGAATGTTTACTTAGCCGCCGGGTTGAGTCGCTCCATTATGTAAGGGGTATTTCCTGTGCCAACGCTAGCGTATTATATCCCTCCCGTTGACTCAAACGTGGTAGTTGTGGAAAGTGTACATCATCAGTGTAAATGTGTAAATGTATAAGAAGTCAACTAACGATTTATCTGGATTGTTTTTAACCCATGTTCAATATACGAGTATACTATGCGTGTGGTTTCAATGTATCAAATTAAAGGCCCATTTCCTTGTCAGATCACATTCAGTGGTTCATGCACTGTATTCAGCGATTCACCGCATCGCACTGTAACCCCATGCAACAATGGAATCGCCAGGCATGATCTTCGTATAAGAGCATGATCCCGATTGCTCAAAACTTTTCAAAACAAAAGTGCAGCGGTGTTATTTGACCAATAACAATGATTTTTACATCACTGGTTAGCCTACCTTCTACTCTTTTCAGATATGTTCGCCCCAATTTGATACGATACTGTGTTCGGATTATATGGCTCTTTGTGTGCGGCCGGTACGCATTCACCGTCAAAATATCGTGCATATCCCATAGGCTCGTGTCTCGAAACTTGAATGCGTAACGGATTTTGAACTTAAAAGTGCAGCGGGACTAACATATTTCTTGCAATAAATTTTACATGTTACGATAGAAGAAAGTTTCCGCTTTTGAATGCGACTCGCCCCAAATTAATACATGAATGTTAACCAAAGTTATCGTCAAAACAATGCGACAATGTCATAATTTGAAACAGGAATTTACGTGTTGTGGCGACGTACGCCTATGCACACGCAATTTCACAGCATTTAATGTCCAAGAGTTTTCACTATGAATTTTGAACATGTCAAAACCCCGGCGACTGCAACCGACACCACCCTTGCGGACGCGAGTTACAGCGATCTGGTGCGGCCACTGGTGCCCACTTGGCGACTTAACCACAGATCTCAGGGGATCGCCCCTATTCGTGCAAGATCGCTCTAGATCGCTAGGCCCAGATCGGTAAGTGAGCACTGGGCTTTAGAAGTGCTTCTTGAATTACAATTTAGCAACCCGCTACGAAGATTTTAAATGGCTATTGTATTACAGGGCTTAGACGCTCGTTGATTGGTCGATATGGTAAGGGCATAGGCAGCGTGCAAAATCTACACACATTACTATAGACATACACATGCACGTGTGTGTTGTGCACTGGTCTGTGAAAACAAAGGTGATCACCCAAGCGAGTTCCTTGATTTCGCCGCTAGTTATCGTCCAAACTGGCATTTTGGCAAGGAGATAAGGCCTAGCTGACAGACAGGCTATCGGGCTTTTATGAATATGGCCACTGGCTGCTTGTGTGACGTGCACTAAATTGCACAATTTCAAGTACATGCAAAATCTTCCCGGTGGGAGGGGGATACCCCTCCCAAACCCTCCCCCTCTAGCTCTGCCCCAGCCCTCGGTCGCTTCGCTCCCTCGGGACTCATTCTTGACTGTAGGCTATGTTGTTGGATCATACACAATGTGGTATATTTATTAATGTGTCAATTATTTGTTTTCTTCGTGAAAATGTATTTAAAATTTCTGGTTGATCAAATCATAACGCGCTATCCAAATTTCCTCCCACACCCTCCCCTCGCTCAGTCACTTCGCTCCCTCACAATGTCTCACTCTCACCTCTGGCAACCCTGTGAGTATGGTTGGGCATGAGCCACTACACAAACAAATCGTGAGCCCCCATAGGTCTTTGCCCCCCCCCCCCCCCCCCCCAATCCAAAACTGCTTCCGGCGCGCCTGTCGACAGGACCTTCTCAAATAACTTGCCTTTCCCAAGTTCAATAGCCATGCTACCCAATACAATAGAAGCATTCATTCACTCGTATTACTCTGTTCACCGCAATGGCTATTTGATCACCTTTGTAAATTTTTAGCACATTAACGAATAACCGAAATAAATATCGGCAAATCAAATAATGCAAACAACATACTTAATCATTCACTATAAGTCGTTTGAATGTCAAATATAGTTAATTACACTAGTAAATATAAAGTGCCTACATAAATCAAGTAACTCTCCAAAAACGAGAAACGAACGTCACACCAATGCAGTCAACACAAAATGATGTTTGTTTAATTGTGGATAGCGAACCCGTGCTGACACAATCATGATATGATGACAATTTTGCTAACGCGTTGATATAATTATACAGATAATATTCAAATACCAAATCCCCTCCCAACTGTACGTCTGTACTGACCAATAGAAATGTACCTTGTTCATTATTATGACTCTCTTAGAGACAATTAGATCCATAAGAATTTTGATAATTACATTGTATGATATACTATTGAACTAATTATATTTTTTAATTTGTATAGATAATTGCGACTTATGAAAGTAGAATCGAAATTAAACTTGACGATGAAAGAAGGTTTATTCATCCTCCAACACTTCATCCTTCAGGTAGAAGTGGTTTTGAAAGGTTAATGATAATTGGCTATGCTATACAAGGTGGCCCCCTAAAAAAGGAACGGGGCACTTCCCAAAATAAAGTAACAAAATGAACACGTCCATTGGATAGGGTGTCCTTTCCAATGAACAACGATACCAAGAAAAGTAATTTGGACGTGTTTTTTTTTTTTTAGGGCGCTTTGAGTGAGACCATGTCAGATTTCTATTTTTGTCAATTTTTACCAAGTC
This sequence comes from Echinarachnius parma, assembly GCA_037951105.1. Lineage (NCBI taxonomy): Eukaryota > Metazoa > Echinodermata > Echinoidea > Clypeasteroida > Echinarachniidae > Echinarachnius > Echinarachnius parma. The sequence goes on from JBAMJV010014169.1 coordinate 3,852, forward strand.
AGTGTCTGATAAATGAAACTTACTGCCCGTCATACCATTGACCAACTATGCCCATTCTCTCGGCACCGCTCGGCATACAGCTGAATGCACACTAACAAGGGCGCGCGGAATACTCGCGTGTTCAATGGTATGTCGGGCAGTAAGTCTCATTTATCAGGCACTGACTTGGTAAAAATTGACAAAAAAGGGAACCTGACATGGTGTTACTCACAGCGCCCTAAAACAAAAACTACACTTCCAAAATGACTGTTCTTTGTATCATTTTTCATTGGAAAAGACACTCTATCCTATGAACATAATCATTTTGTTACTTTATTTTGGAAACTGCCCCGTTTCGTTTTTTGTTTGCCCACCCTGTATAGTTGTACAAAAATAAAACAATGTGAACGTGCTTAAAAGGAACAGTTGAGTTTTGGTATAGAGGGCGCTGCACAAAATACATTTGTAATGAAAAACAAAACAAAAAAGTGTCAAATTTTTAAGTGCATACAATTTCAATGACATTATAAACTTGATTTTATCAAAATCATTTCAAAGACGGCTAAATATAATAATATAAACATTTGTAATTAGTGTGGGATCCCACAGCAATTAAATAATTTCTAATTAGCTGTTACAAAAAATGCTTACACTTTAAAAATCACAAAGGATGCTTTTAAACAGTTGTTTTCGAACTGATTTTCATCAAATAATGCTTTAATGCTACAGACAGTACAGTCACATTTGCTTTACGGCGAGCGTACGGCGGCCGTACGCCCCCGAAATCGAGAGAAACGTGCGGCGGCCGCAGAAAATCTGCGGCGTAACCGTATATTTTACAGGCCGTAGGGGTCGCCTTTTTCATTTCTACGGTCGTCGAAGCAATTATCCACGCCGTAGCCATGGCTACCACTCCTATACTCTATAGGGGTGTAGCTGTAGCGTCAGTCTGGCCGCACGTTTGCCGTATGGCCCCCCTGCGGCCGCCTTGCGGTCGCCTTGCGGGCGTCTTTATATTTGTTCAAATAACCTACGGCAACCGCAGGGACGCCCTAACGCAACCGTGCGTCAACACTTTAAAGGCCGTACGGCAGCCGCAGATGTTCTGTCTCCACAAATTAAAGATACGCCGTGCGGCGGCCGTGGCAAATGTGACTGCTAATGCATGTGACCGTAGAAATTCTACGGCGGCCCTATTTTTGTAATTGGCCGTAGAAATTTTTGACCGTACGGCCGCCGTGTCAAATGTGACTGAGCCATTAACCAATAAAACGCTTTTTTTCCCCCACCTGACAAACAACTATTCCGTGAAGCGACCTTTAAGCCAAAACGTACTGTACTAACCCTTACACTTACGATAAGATTATCAATTACAAGTATCATAATTTAGTTCTGTTTTGGGTTTCGCAATCGGGATTGTCATTAATCATGACCAGTACATACAATTTGTTTCACTTCGTGAAATGTCTCGATTTGATCAGTACGTGTGCGAGTGTGCCTTTCTAGATTTGCAAGCAAGAACAATGATTTTGATCTCTCGTCCTCGGAAGATAAGGTATGATTATCCTCGAAGGTCAAACATCATAGAAGAGACCTTTCGACTTGCACGTCCACTAGTGGACTGGTACATGCATTACGTCATGATTAAAAGATCCAGTAACTTTGTTGACTTGTACAAAAAGTGATGATTGGTTGATATAATGTATATTAATAGTAAATATATTATCCATTGCGGATATAGTATCGGAAATAATATCGCTAGTGATATTCGTTTGTCTCGCAATGTATGTCAACTAGGAATCTAAATGATTATGACGTTTCGTGTGCCGCTGCAACACTATGTAAAATGATAAAGTCTAATGTAGACAATCGGTTAAAAAAAACAAAAACGATTGTCTACATTGTCCTCATTGATAAAGTCTAATGTAGACAATGTTTTTTTGTTTAAACCGATTGTCTACATTAGACTTTATCATTTGACAAAGTGTTGCAGCGGCACACGAAACGTCATGATCATTTAGATTCCTAGTTGACATACATTGCGAGACAAACGAATATCACTAGCGATATTATTTCCGATACTATATCCGCAATGGATAATATATTTACTATTATTGATTGAACATACGGGCGCCCAGCCCTGAAATTGATACGTAGATATGAGCGTTGTAGCAAGAAGGTGGCTCGGTTTGACCGTATGGGGGCCGGTTGGTCGGGGTAGTGTCATGGCGACGTATCGTACGCTGGTTCGGCAGGCGGGCCGAATCTGTGTCCCATAGGTTGGTTGAGTGCCCGTGCGCACCGGCCAATCAGCGCGGCCCGTTATTGACCTATAGGGAACGTGCTCGCTTATGCGAGATTGTGGATTTGGAGCCACGGTAGAGCATAAAAAAACCGATTGTCTACTTTAGACTTTATCATTTGACAAAGTATTGCAGCGGCACACGAAACGTCATGATCATTTAGATTCCTAGTTGACATACATTGCGAGACAAACGAATATCACTAGCGATATTATTTCCGATAATGTATATTGTTGTTATATATTATGTCCACAGGGTATTGTGTGAAAATTTCAAGTCAAATGGATGCTATATGGCCGAGTAATGAGCACAAATGCAAATTAATATTCACTAACTCACAGCACTCACTTTGTACACGGTTTCGAAAATCCAACGAATATTTTATTATCTGAAAACTTCAATCGTTCATATCTTTGTAAAGAAAGGGAGATTTGAAAAACCAAAACCTGTCTCATGCTTTTTTTTGTTAATACGAACAAAACAAGGTATGAGAGAACTGCTAGTTTTCCAATTGCATTTTGAGGATTTGGACAATGTTACTATTAAAGTCCCTTTAAGTCCCGCCCATGTGAACCCATTGTTTGGTCAGCCGCCTCAGTATACATGAACAAACGTAGATTCGACTGATTTAGCGCGTGCATTCGACTGAAACGGATGAACGACCAATGGGTTAGCGCGGGCGGGGCTTAAACGTCACGTAATGCAGGTACAAATGCACTAGTGGTCGTGCAAATCGAAATGTTTCTGTGTCAAAAATCTGGTCTGTAGAAAAGTCTCTAGATCAAGGAATTAAAATAGGCATAGTTGATATCAGGAGTAAATCCATATAAGAATGCAAGTTGGGATATGTTTCTGTATATGTTTAAAGGACAATGAAATCCAGACAAATTGTTGTATGCACTATAAGACACTGAAAATCTGAACACAATCGGTCAAGAAAAAATGATGCTCTTTGAAAAGAGCCATGTATTTCTTCGAGTGACTCAAATTGGCAACGCAAAGTTGTGGACAACTCCCCATACATTTTGTACACAAAATTTCAGTTTTGTTAAATTTTCTCAAAATTTATGTTTACCCTTCGTTCGAGTTCAATATATGTTTTGTAGAATGCTTTTATACATAACATATCATGAGTTGGGGGAATGGAAAAATGTGACTATGAAGAGAACTGTAAAAATGGGAACATTTGTGTACAAAACATATGGGGCCAATTTGAGTTCCCCATAGGAATAAATGGACATCTTTAAAGAGCCGTAGTTTTCTTGTTTCTTACCCGATTATGCTCTAACTTTCAGAGTTTATTCTTCTTAAAGTCATACATGTAAAGTGTCCAAATCCACGAAAATTACTTGGAGCTTCCTCGTTTCTCTTCTACCGTGTTGTTTAGCTTATGGTAAGAGAAGAATAAAATAGGGTTTGATTTTTTCAAATGTCCCTTTAGTATGAAGATAATTATCATTTAAATCTTTTATTTCAATGACGTTAATTAACGCAATTGAAAAAAAGTACAATGTCTTAGCTGAGAACGTCCGCATGCAGCACCCGTGAGAACATTGCGGAGATTGAACTTTGAGCCGAGCGAGTTCAAATTCCATGAATTATGTACTACGTGTGTAAAAATACACGGGTGCGAATATCTCAAACGGATCATTCATTACTGCTACAAAAGTATGGCAGACCATCAGTATTCGGTGATAAAATATGAACTCAATATTCGTTTTTTTCACTAGGTAAACAGTGTTCGTTTTCTTTCAAACTTTCACAAATCTTTCAATTGTATTTTACAATGATATTGATATAGGATTGAAGTCTCAAATGTCATTTTGTGCAATATCTGACACTTTACATGCATCACTTTAATCTCTTCAAGACTATGAAAGCAACCTTTTGCTTGGGTTTCATTGCCCTTTAATATGTATGTGATTTTAAGAGTAGATATATTAATTGACTACATGATATTATTTAAATAACCTCATTATTGCCACGACTGCACATTTATTTCATGACATTTCGTAGAAAAGGTTTCCCCCGCCCTGTATACAAAAATCATTTACTCGGAGAAGTTTATGGAGACGAAAGGAATTCAATGGAATAAAATTACTAACCGTGCTACTCTATCTGCTAGATTGTGTGCAGACATTTTGGTTAAAAACTAATGTTGGTTGTGGGTGTGTGCTTTTACATCCGTGTGTATGTTCTCACTTGCTTGCATTAGTGTGTGTGTGTGTGTGTGTGTGTGCATTTATGTGTGCAACATTATTTTGAGGCCATACCCTCACCACTCACGATGGAAAAGAAAACACTCAGAAAAGTTGATACTTTGGGATTATGTAATTACTTATTATACACAATACTCACACATTAACTCATCAAATGTAATTGTATAGAATTTATAGAATCTCGTGAATGTATACGTGCCATATGTATACATTTTACGATGTAAAAATCTCCTCGCATTATTATGATTATACAAGGTTCTACATGTATATTAGATACATCATTGTTGTCACGATTACACTAATCATCAACCCGAACAAAAAAAAGCACAAACATTCCATTTTCATTATCTTCTTTCAGCTTCAACAACATATTGACATGATACAATAATGATTTAAATCTACCAAAGGACTACAAATATGATTGTGCATAGATTACGTGATTTCGTGCGTACTGGTGATCGATTAACTTCACAATTTTACGAAAATCGCTTTCAGTCTTCCACATTTGTCTTGTTATCTCTTGCTTGGTGGATTAAAATATAAGAATGAAATTGGTTTCGATTTATGTCTCCCTAATTATGACAAAAATGTTGTGATCGAATTTAAAAGCGTCCCCAAATTACGCTATTCGATATCAGTACAATTCATAGCAGAAGGTGATTAAATTATACATTAATGTTCACCTTTTCTATAAGTGAACAGTATTTATTCTCAAAAAAACTAGTTCACATCAATCAGAAGAATCTTACAATGATATTTGTATATGAATGAAGGACGTCTTAGATATTATAGGTTTTCCCGCTCAATTTCGCGATTCTTGACAATCAAATTGATATAAGGAGCAAACGAATTTGCGCGATTTGCGATCGCCGTGTCAAAGCAGCATTCGAATTCGTAAATAGTCGTTCAAAATCGCGTCTGAGCAAGTGAATTTGAACAAAGAGCATACCTTTTCATCAATGGTCATTCAATATCGCACGTAGTTCACGCTGGCGCTACTGCACATTCGCGAATTCGAGTGCCCATAAATGAACTATCGTGTCTATTCACGAAACCGTATGCGTATGCATGAATTCGTTTGCACTTAGGCTATTCGGAATTTGAAAGACCGATACCAACGGTTACGCGGCAATGCGTGAATTTGAATGACCCTTAATGAATTCGATTGAAAAAAGTGTAAAATTGAGCGGGAAAACCTATACTTTCAGAAAAAAACGCATGACGTTAAAGACTTCACTCAATGTTTACCAAGTTTGGTGCAGACAATTAGAAAACACTATCAAATCGCTGGCATTATACATTTGTACTGCATGAACATTGAAATTGGATACTAGTCATGCTAATCAGTAAGATTGATTCATAAATCGCATTATTTGTCTTAATAAACTTACTTAGACTTAGTAGCTCCCGCGTCGTCCGACGCATGAGGCGGTCATCACTCTCCAGCTGGGTCTGTCAGCAGTTAGAGTCTTAATGTCTTTCCAACTTGTAAGGCTGCCTTTGAGATCTTGTTGGATGTTTTGCTTCCAGTTCATTTTGGGCCTGCCCCTTCGTCTTCTACCCAGGGGGGTCCACCATAGAGCTTGGTTTGCTAGGCGGTCAGGGGGAAGACGTGCTACATGGCCCAACCACTTCAGGCGCCTTTTACAAATTGTTGCGGATACTAGGGGCTGCTTAGAACGTTCTCTAACTTCCTTGTTTGTGATGAAGTCATTCCACTTGATGTGCAGGATCTTTCGTAGGCATTTTGAGTCAAAAGCATCCAGTTTCTTTTCATGAGTAATTTTCAAGTACCATGTTTCACAGCCATACAAAAGGGTCGACAGTACATTTGTATTGTAGAAACGAAGCTTGGTCTTAAGGGAAAACTTCTTGCTGGACCAAATTTTGTTGAGTTGATTGAATGCTGCTGATGCTTTTCCTATTCTGCAGTTGATCTCCTTGGTCATGTCTCCTTGGGCGTTGATGGAGCTTCCCAGGTATGTGAAATCTTCAACATTGTCAATTTTGTCTTGACCTATAAAGACATCTAGTGGGGGATGCTGGTCTCCTTGAAGCATGTTCTTTGTCTTTTTGATGCTGATGAGTAGGCCAAGTTCTTTAGCACTTCCACTGATAGCGCCTACAAGTTGCTGTAAACTTGGAGTATCCTTTGCGAGTGCTGCAATGTCATCAGCAAAGTCAAGGTCTGAGAGTTTCTGGTTACTCAGCCAGTCAATACCTCTGTCTTTAGTTGCTTTCGTCAATACCCAGTCGATTGCTATCGCGAAAAGAATTGGAGACAGTATGCAACCTTGCCGTACACCTGTGAGTACTTGGAACCAGTCACTCAATCCATCATCGGTTCTTATGCAGCAACGTGAACCGCTGTAAATCTGTTCAATAGCATTGACGACTTTTTCAGGGATACCATACGAGATGAGTACTTTCCACAATGAGGGTCTGTGAATACTGTCGAAGGCTTTGCTGAAATCAATAAAGCTGACAGCAAGGGGGACCTGGTACTCTTGGCACTTTTCTATGATGCGCCGGAGGGTGAAGATTTGCTCAGCACATGAGCGCTTGGGCCTGAAGCCTGCCTGTTCCTCCCTCAGCTGGCTATCAACCACATTTCTCATTCGGTTCAATATCATTTGGCAATACACTTTCCCTGGGATGGACAGTAAAGCCACTCCTCTCCAATTGTCACAGTCGGATAAGTTCCCTTTCTTTGGGAGGCAAATAATAGCACCATCTTTCCAGTCCTGTGGTACTACATTTTCTGTCCATGCGCCGTTACAGATTTTGAGAATCCAGTCCACGACAGTGTCATCCCCAGCCTTGAGCATTTCTGCTGCAATGCCGTCCATACCAGGTGCCTTGTTGTTCTTCATCATACTGATGGCTTTCCTTGCTTCCTTCTTGGTGAAGATGTCCGTCTCGATGGGGAGGATGTTTGTCGGTTCACATGGCTCAGCAGGCGTATCCGGCTGGGGCCTATTTAGGACCTCTTTGAAATGCTCTGCCCACCTGGCCAGTTTTTCTTCACCTTTTGATAGTACTCGTCCGTCTTTGGACTTAATGGGTGCGGGTCTTGTAGAAGTGTTGTTGGTGATCTTCTTTGCGATGCGATACACAGTTCGCATGTCATTGCGTGCCGCAGCCTCTTCAGCAGCATCTGCCTGGGCATCTAGCCATTCCCTTTTATCCCGCTGGGCACTACGCTTCACTTCTTTGTCTTTGTTCCTGTAGGCCTCATATGCTGCGTTGTCGATGTCGTTTGGTTGGGCATTTTGTCGTTTAATGTGGAGTTGCTTCCTTTCCTCAATGAGATCCCAAGTTTGATTACTGATCCATTCCTCCTTCAGGGGTTTTTGGTAGCCTAGGGTGGATTCTCCAGCCTCATTCATCGCGTCTTTCAGTTGATCCCACCATACCTCAGTTCCAGGTGGGCACTCTGTCAGGATCTCAAATCGGTTTCTGATAGAAATCTTAAACTCCTCTCTTACATCATCGTTATTCAGTTTGCCGACATCAAATTTCTTACACACTTTTGGTTTCTTCTTTCGTCTCTTAAGCTTAATCTTTATCTTAGCTATTGCAAGGTTGTGGTCACTGCCGACATCTGCTCCCCTGTAGCAGCGAACATCTTGCACGCAAGTAGATCTCCATGCTGGACCGAGGGCAAAGTGGTCGATCTGGGTCTTCGTCACGTGGTCGTTTGATATCCACGAGACTTTGTGAATGTCTTTGTGTTGGAACATGGATGACCCGATTTTCAGATCGTTCATGGAGCAGCACTGGATGAATCGATCACCGTTGTCCGTACGCCTCCCATAAGCATGTGGGCCCAACACAGACTCAAACCCTGACCGGTCGCCGCCAATCTGAGCATTTAAGTCTCCCATAACGATCTTGATATCATGGCTTGGTATTTTGTCAATCTGGTCTTGGAGTTGGAGGTAGAACTCATCTTTCTTGGAGTCATCGTGCTGATTCGTGGGAGCATAGCACTGAATGATGGAGACTCTCGCGTGTTGGGTGATGAATCTCGCTTTTAGAAGACGCTCATTTACTGGTTCCCATTCCTCGAGAGCAGCCTTGGCATCCTTCGAGAGAATCATGGCAACACCTTCACGATGGATGTCGTCCTGCCTTCCAGAGAAAAGAACGGTCTTGTTCCCGTCCTTGAATTCGCCTGACTTAGTCCAGCGAACTTCACTTAGTCCTAATATGCTAGTGTTATATGCATCCATTTCCTTAACTACTTGAGCCAATTTAGTTGGCTCGTTCAAAGTTCTAACGTTCCAGTATCCTATGCGGGTCGCACTCTTTGCAGTCAGGGCTCGAGTCTTCCGGCCAGCAGCTTCCTCCGGAAGGGGGCTTTCACTGCTGACCATCATGGGGCCTCCTGGGGGAAACGACTGTTGACCTGATCGCTGAGGATCCGCCGAGTAATGATGATCCGGTTCTGTAGCAAGAGTTTAATTTTACCAGAGCAAGCTGCTAACCTGCCGCCGAACCTCCTTGCAGTTATTTGGTGAGACTGTAGAAGGGTCGTCGCCTCTGAAGTGTCACCCTGGTCTGTTCGTCACCTACTGAACGAGTCAGTTGGCTATACAACCCCCACCACGAGAAGGTAGACCAGGACGCTTACCTGTTCTCACCCAAGTCGGTTGTCCCCTCACATCACACACTACATTGTGGTTGTAGTGTGATGTTTGCTACCAGGGACGGTCTCCTCCTTGGTGTCCATCATACAAGTATGATAAGAGAGAACAAGCTTCGGGGGTATAAAACTAAATTATTTTAATGGTCACCTTCTTATACAATACACCTACTGTATGTATATCGCATACATCACATGTGTTTCACTAAAAGGTAACATTGTGAAAAATCCACAAAACTTATTTAAAACTCAATGCTTAGAATACTTATAATGTATTCATAATCATGAATAGAAACAGAGAACAAGTTTAGGTTTTCCTTTCATTAGAAATATATTTATGAAATGCAAGTGCGAGTCTCCATGAGAGATTAAATTGTACAGCCGAACCTTCCGAAAAAGGCAGCTTGGTGAGCGCCCCCTCACCCGCATGACATGTTTGTCCTGTTAGCATGAGTTCCACCTCGGTGGAAATCAACTGGTCACATTCTTTTCTGATGTTTTCTACACTTTTATCTCTTCTGGCAACAATCCCATGCTGTTTTAACTGCCCCCTCCCCCCAGGCCTAGTGCTATCATAGAGATAATCTTCTCTGGGCTGCAGTAAACTGCATGGCCACTAGTCTATGTTTGCAGATCTCTTCATTCTTATTGTATTAATACATGACCTATAAACATTCAGACAGCATGTCTATTTAAGTTGTCTGTAGCAGTTATCCTGCCTGTAGTGGCCACTAAACTAAACATGATTTCCCTGCAGAGAAAAAATGGAATGATCATGTCTGCAGTTGCCATGTTTCTAATTCTAAGAGTAAAACACCAGTCTCTATTGAGGCCAAAAACTAAACCAAGGGAGTAGCATTTATTAAACAATCATTCTGGTAAATATGCAGTGAAAGATTTTAGCAATGTTTTCCCCAGAATGAGAATTCTCTCTCCCAGTCTCTTTTATACACACATTTAAAGTGTTCTACATCTCGCAAACCTTATATAAATACTCACACAACCAATGACATAACCTGTAGTATACTTTTACTGAGTTTAATTACTAAGACTAACACTATAAGACTTCTGGTCTAGATCGGGTCCATTGACCAACGACCTTGGCATACCTCCCCAGCTAGCCACCTGATGTCGGGCCGATGTCGGAATTTGGTTGCCGGATGTCGGCATATCGCCGTTGGCTCGAGGTTAAAATGTCCGCCAGCCCAACATCGTCACGACGTCATTTTTGTGATATATTGGCATAAGGTCATTTTCCGACAATGGCCCAACATCATGTCATGAGATGATGTTGGGCCATTGTCGGAAAATGACGTTATGCCAATATATCACAAAAATGACGTCGTGACGATGTTGGGCTGGCGGACATTTTAACCTCGAGCCAACGGCGATATGCCGACATCCGGCAACCAAATTCCGACATCGGCCCGACATCAGGTGGCTAGCTGGGTCCTCTCTTTCTCCTTACTTCCTCCTCATGCTGCCAGTAAATTGAGACATCAGCGCCTAGGGGCTAGTGATAAGAGCGAACAGGGATCAAATAAATTCCCCAAGGTCCAATCTGAACTAGCTTGACAGTGGAAAACCCACACCGCTCGCCAGCCGCTGAGGAGCGGTATTCACCTAACTACTGTGTAACCTAATGGCACTAATATTTGTTGTTGTTGTTGTTGTAATTTACTTCCTTTTGGCGATTAGTCGATATTGACTATTTTCTCCACCTACGTTTCTTTCATTATATTTTGATGCATTTATATAATTTCATTTAGATAATTACGCACTACCCTCTTTTCAAGTGAGTAAAGGGAATAATAACACATATTTGGTAAGTGATTATACAAAAGCCGGGACAAATGAAAAAAGGTATTGTTCTCATGCCCAATTCTAACTGGTTTAAGTTACTCAAGCTGTTTATAAAATCCAGCACGTATACACCGATCCGACGGCACGACTCGCCGTATGTGGGCAGTACAACATCTACCATTGCTGCGGTGTCCCCGCTCCGATTACAACACGCAGGCGCTAATGCAGTTTCGCGCACCTTTTACTTTTTTCTTTTGCATCACTTTATTTGTCTTGAAACACAACTAAATTAGTTTGTATTACTCACTGCATTTTGTCCTTATCCCTCGATGGTCTGTTTTAATATTTTTATCAACATTTAAGCCATTTGGCGACCTTTTAATCGATGGTTTTGAAAGCATCGTGGCACCGGCTTCGCGGTAGCAAATCGAAATAGCGGGACTTCACGAGCAGCTAGCTATGCGTTAGCTACCGGTGACTTGAACGTGGAGAGAGTACCGTACTCCTGCCGTACCGGTTACATCCATAAATGAAGTGATGTACGTATGGTGGCTCTAAATATTAAAATAAAAAAATCACGATTATACGGTCACCCGCTTGATCAATTGATTACGTTTAAGATTTATAGCCAACATACTTACGGACGTAACCGGTACGGCGCACACAGCATGAGTACGGTACTCTCTCCACGTTCAAGTCACCGGTAGCTAACGGCATAGCTAGCTGCTCGTGAAGTCCCGCTATTTCGATTTGCGACCGCGAAGTCGGTGCCGCGACGCTTTCAAAACCATCGATTAAAAGGTCGCCAAATGTATTAAATGTTGACCAAAATATTACAACAGACCATCGAGGGATAAGGACAAAGTGCAGTGAGTAATACGAACTTATTTAGTTGAGTTTCAAGACAAATAAAGTGTTTACAATAATCAATACGCGTCTGATTTCAACAAAACTTACACATTCTTTGCATTGACCAATGTTAAAATATTTACATACTCTGATCAGAAATATTCGGCCACTGTCGAATATCATCTTCCCATGTGTCCATAATTGAATCTCGATGAAATATTATCAGATAAAACTCATGAAATTGGAAGTTAAAAATGAGACAGTTAAAATTGTCACTTGTTGTACTGCTGTTGTATTGCGGTGTACGGCGATCAGCTGATTGTCAGTGTTATATACCACGCGGGGACACCGCAGCGATGGCGGCGTCGATAGAGGGCCAATTACATGATTTGGCCGTCGGATTCATGTATACGTTTGACTGATGATAGCGTTTGTTCTGATCACAACATCAGGTCAAGGTTGGAGTTGTTGCAGCTGAGACACTTTCATGCAATACCGCGGTCATACATTTCAAATTCATTCCGAGGGACAAGCTTAGTTATGATGATTTCATGAAACAAACACCAGAAGTTTATCTGTAGATGTTTATTTCTGTATTTATAATTTATCTACTCAAGAAATACATGGTTAATTATCTTTATTCCGGTGGTATCAAAGGATTGTATTTTAAATTGACAGTTACAACCTTTGTAAGTTCGTTCCAGAAATATTCATGCCCCCTGACATCTTCGGGCCATCTCATATACGGTCTGCGGTCACTAAGATACAGCCGAATCAGGTACGGAATCTCGTCCTCACGGATATCTTCTAGAAAGATGACGACGGTGTTTTCTGTCAGCTCGTCATGCACGTGGTCCATGGCGGTACGGAACTTGATGAGAAACCAATTGTCTCGGACAGCGCGTTTGCAGAGGAGCAGGATGGTCTTGAAACTATGCTCTACCGCGTAATGAACTGCCTCCAGGTAGTGCATACCAAGGGTTAGGTCCTCATCACCGAAAGAATACCTGTTGTAATCCGGAAGACGCTCTTCTAGGGTAGGTCGTAGGTGCTCTCTGGCCCACTCCTCGTCTTCTTCAGTAAACATGATGTTGAGATCAAACACAAACTCGTCGTGTTCTCGCGCGTCTTGCATTTCCCTGTAGCCGATGATTGCCAATTTCACTAGGAACAGTTTGTACCTGATCAGCCATCTGTTGTGGAAAGCGAGTAACAAACCGACAATCAGGGCGAGTGCAACGAAAGGGATGGTGGAAAAGAGAAGAATATTGGGAACACAATATTCACTTCGATCAAAGTCTAACAAAGGCTGTCCACGCAGTTCGGTCAAGGAATCGCTAGAGCAAAGGGTTTCATTTTGGTGTAGAAAATGTTGAGGTGAGTTAGCGAGGTCCTGCAGCCAGCCATAGTTGCACGCACAAGCCAAAGGGTTTCCAGAAACATCAATGTAATCCAGATTATAATTCATCAGAGTGTTCCATGTGCTGTGGTTGAATGAGACCAACCGATTATTCGACAGACTACAATTTCTGAGAAATGGGAGCTTTTCCATGGCTCCTTCCTCAATAAACATGAGTTTATTATCATTGATGCTCAGAGCCTCCAGAACTGGCAACTTCAGGACATCGGTTGATATTAGGAGCAAATTATTCCCGTTCAAGTCCAGGTAAATGAGGGATTTCAATCCCTGAAATACGGTCGCGGTTAAACTTGAAATGTCGCAGTTATCCATCGCCAAGTAAGCTAGTAAAGAATTGTCTTCAAAAACCGTACCTGGCAAACCTCCTAGAGGGTTGTTGCTCATATACAACTCTGACAGATTAGTCAATCCACTGATCAAAGACACACTGGAATATGAGTCCCAAAGATTTCTTGAGCTAAGTTTCGAGTGACTCAGGTCTACGATTTCGAGCATTTTTGTGCTAGCGAACGTTTGACCAGGCGTGAAAGTGTCATATCCCTTTTCAATGGGCATGCGGTCAGCACAATACAAATCGGTGATTACAGAGTTCATGTCTATTTGTATTAACGCCGTTCCTGTAACATCAACTACCTCCAGGCTATCCAAGCCATCATACGATGATAATATCAACACACTTAGTAATTCATTATGACTAAGATTCAAGGAAATCAATTTGTTGAGCCCACGTAACTGATAACCATATACGGAGCCTATTTCATTTTTTGATAGTTCCAGATTAGTTATATTACTTTTCCAAGTGGTATTATATGGATTAACTTTACTTATTTTATTATCTATCAATCCAAGTCCTTGGAGACGAGACATGCCTAAAAAATATTCTGGTTCGATCTCGCTGATAGAGTTTTGGAATAACACCAACTCGTCAAGACAGTTCAACCCGACGAAAAAGTTTTCTGAGAGGTTGATATCTCCACTCATCATAATTGCAAGTCTGTCTAGTGGATGATCACATAAGCGAGTGAATATGCCAATGGGGACGTCATGTATATGCATGCGAAACAAATGGATGATTTTAATTGTTGACCTTGCAACACCACTGGAAAGGTTTAACATCATTGATTCAGTTGGAGCGAATGGCACTCCTAGCTCAAGTCTATAGACCGTCAATGATGCTATTGCGTCTTCCGAAATGAAACGGATCGGGTTGCATATCAGGGAGAATGATGTAGTCGGGCAGGCAAAGATGAAATTATCTGGAGTTAGATCTTGAAACTCGTTTTCTGTTAGGTCTACTTCTTCCAGTCTCTCTAATTTACAACGGGGCACATTTAGGGAGCTAAAATGGTTCCTAAATAAATATAGATATTTCAGATTAGGAAACCAGTCTATTAAATCGTTCGGCAAATCTCTCAGGTTGCAAGAACCCATGTCTAGTAAAATGAGTGTTTCAAGGGGTCGGAATGGGACGCTGTTTGGGATTACCAGATCGAAATTTCTTTCCAGATACAAGAACATCAGATGTTTTAGAGGCTGGAAGGCCGCGGACTGTATCGTTCTGAGCCAATTGTGCGCAACATTCAAATGTAACAGATTTGGATAGGGTTCAAATGAAGTGTTCAGGACAATCGCTCGGAACTGTTGTGAGTTGCATGGCTTTACAAGTAGCGAATTTATCATCCTCATCCCATTGACAGTGTGTTCGGGTGAAAAAGTCTTTCTGTATCTGGAACTTGTCTAACCGCCTCAAGAAGGTTTCTTCGCCATCAGTGTTCTTAACCCCTTCCACTCCGCACATCGTAATGATGAGTAGAAGGGGAACGTATCTGTATGCCCATCTCATGGTTCTATCGGCATTCGATGCGATCTGAAAAGTGGAAAAAAGATAATACAAGTTCAATAGTAACGAATGATAAAAGCCATGTCACATTGAACAAAATGGCAAAATTGGAAATTCATAAAAGTGGCAAGATTAATATGAAATGTTAATCATCTCATCATCATCAACCTACAATCTGTCCCACAAAACTGTTTTAATGAACATGCATAATACACAAGTTAAAATGCAGAGTATTGCAAAAATCCAGGAAGTAAGGGAACGCGTTATTCAAGATTTTGTTGTTCGATGGCTCGTGATCGAAGACGTAATGGATATTGTTAAAATATCGGGTGCGGTTCGTTATTCCGAAGGTTCGTTATTCCGAAGGTTCGCTATTCCGAAAATGAAATCGGGTTCGTTATTCCGAAGGTTCGTTATTCCGAAGGTTCTTTATTCCGAAGGTTCGTTATTCCGAAGGTTCGTTATTCCGAAGGTTCGCTATTCCTAAAATGAAATCGGGTTCGTTATTCCGAAGGTTCGTTATTCCGAAGGTTCGCTATTCCTAAAATGAAATCGGGTTCGTTAATCCGAAAATGAATTTTGGTTTGTTATAATGCTATAATTTCATATAAAGAGATAAAATAAACTTAAATGTTTGATTGGTCTGGCCAAGGGAGGGAAAGGGGGAGGGGTATGCTTAATGCAGGCTGTAAATTAATTAAACAAAACACAAACTATAGTATTATAATCGGATTAACGAACCCTATTTTATTTTCGGACTAATGAACCTCCGGAATAACGAACCTTCGGAATAACGAACCTTCGGAATAACGAACCTGCGGAATAACGAACCTTCGGAATAACGAACCTTCGGAATAACGAACCTTCGGAATAACGAACCTTCAGAATAACTGAACCTTCGGAATAACGAATCTTCGGAATAATGGACTGTAACCAAAGAATTGAATTATTGATATCAAGAATGCATTTCTTGATATTAAGAATTACCAATGCTTAACAACAGAAAAGTATTTCTTGATATCATTTCTTGATATCAAGAATTCGATTTCTTAATTCTTGATATCAAGAAATAGAAATAAATGTTAAAAACGGCTTGCTATAGTTTTGTACCAATGCGTAGGCCTACTGCATTCGTGGGTCTAGTCGTGTCCTGTGTGACCAGGCCTTAACATAACTTATACACGTACTTACTATACATGCACAATACACGCGTGACAATTTCGTTATCATGTGAATCTCCAATTTATGGTAAGTCACATGACGAACTCTTGACCAAACAGTGAACAAAATATCTAAGATGAGGGACATAATAATACAAATACACCGAGGTACCATACAAATCAATGTCTGGTGCCTGTGGTGACTTCGATATGGCTATATTTTCTCCAAAACATCACCTGCATAATTCTGTATATAAAAAATGGTTGAAACCAATGCGTTTTTAAAAAGTGCTCTCTTGTGATTTAATGGCTATTTGTAATTATTAAAGGGTTTTTACTTCGTTGTTTGTAATTTTGTATACCTTTCGAGCGTGGTGGAGTTATAACTATTAGTTTGTAATGTTATTGTACATGTTTTGGTTACTACCCCTTTAACATAACACGACTGTAAATTTTGATGATATTCGAACACATACTTTCATAGGGTTTTAGTGCTTACTTCGAAACAAAAAAGCTAAATTAATGAAGACAAGCATTCATATAATTATTTGTAAGACCAATTTAATGTCCCCTTTACAATTTAAGTATGTACTTATTCATTTGTGCATTATCAGCTTTTATAATGTTTGACATACAACATGTACATTGGGTGATTTCAAGTATGGTGTTTAGGGCTGGTGTTAGTGTTTATCACACTGGTGTTTGTGTGTAATAAACACTAACACCGGCCTTAAACACCATACTTGAAATCACCCAATGTCTAAGACTATCAATCATTATAGTTGTGATTTTATTTCGAAGTAAAGCATTAGTTACATATATAAAGCCAAGTAACCATATATTTGTGAAATTATTAGTTTTCCCTTATACCATTTCTCAATGTGGTGTTGGTATGTGTTTGTGTGATCATGTTTGTATGCGAGTATGTATGCATGTATGTACATGCATTCATATCATGTTTGTACGTATGTATGTACTATTGTGCGTGAGTTTGTTTGTGACAAGATATATTATCAAAAAGCCTACTGGTCTGTAGTCAATGTTTAAATTTCCGTTAATAGGATAATGTAGCTTGGTTCGAACATAACTACAAAAACCTGATATGTATCAAGGAAATCTAACATGGGTAGAAGCAAAATACGTTACCTATGCATAGGCATACGAGGCGGCATGTGTGGGGGCTTGGGAGTTGTGAAAACGGCAATATTCGGCGGGCAAAATCATGTTATATTCTTAAAACAAAATTGTGTCATATTCCGGCTAACTAGATTCATGTCATATTTGGGTAAACTCATGTGAGATTCAAGCAAGATTCATGTTTTTATTTTAGTACAATAAAACATAATTACCTAGCATCGATGTGATAAAGGTTATTTTTTCTGTTTGCTCGTCATATGGGTCATGTACGGACAAACGAACCAAAGTTTGATCTCATATCATTATCTTGGGAAAATGCCTTTCCCCTGTTTTTACACATTTCTACGAGAAAAACAAAGTGTTGTTTGTAGAGTTATCCTCTGCCCATCGTGACAAACTAGTTATCCGATTAATGAGCTCTATATTTAAGGACAACATCAATAAGTGCCTTAATGTGTGTCATCTAGATCACCGGATGACCAACAAAGGGCTCATCACGAAGAAACAAAAGGACAACAAGAAAACACCGCGTAGCATTAGAACCAACTCCATGGCCCTGTCGTCATCATACTAATCATCGCAGTCGGAGAAAGTTACACGTTACACACCATAGAATTAACAGAAGAGAAAGGGAATAACATACAAACATTACAACATAATAGACAAGTTAGAGCAAACATTACAAAGTTCGGAGTCATAATCTTAAATCATGTTTTTTAACAGCTTCGTGAACGATGTCTTCCAGCTCATCGCCGGTGAAGCCTCCCGTCTGGCCCCAGTACAATAAGAAGTCCACCATCAGCAGCCGTGAGGCCAGACCGCCGTACGTCTCCTCCTCCCCGGAGAGCTGGCCAAGCACGCCGTCTCCGAGGGCACCAGGCCGTCACCAAGAGTCCACCTCCAAGTAAAAAGTGACTTCACTGCACCTCTTTGCTGGAAAAACACAAACGGATCTATTCAGAGCCACCAAATATCGAAGAAAGAACTAAAATCTAACTGTTACTTCTTGGGTCAAATCATGTGATTTATTGCACAATAATAAGCCAGTTCGTAGTTACAATCTGCGCATGCGCGTAATTACCGATCTAGACTTCCGGGTTCCATCGATCGTGACAATTGATGGTGCTACACGTGCAATTGAATGCAACTTGTTTGTTTACGTTTTTAAGAAATGGATCTGGATCAAAATCAGCCCATAGTTTTTGTATTCACCACATCAAAGGTTAATAGCATAGATAGAGATAGATAGATATATCGGTATTTATTGAACAAAATTAACAAGACTGTAGTCCGAAGACTAAAATGCCTTGCGTACATGAACATATGAACATACATGAATAAATAAATTACAACACAATACAAATATAATTTAACATCAAAATACAACAAAATGATACATATTTATGAATGCATTTGGCAAGAAAGGCACTAACATTAAAAATGTGATTATTATAATATGCATATTCTCATTTAATTTTAATTTTAATACAACAATAACAAAGAACCAATTTACTAATTCGTTACTTACTTTTAAATATATATGTAATACTAACTAAATATTGAATCTAACAAGATGTAAATTAATACAGTACATGTATATCTTTTGAAAAATTACAATAATAAGCATCACAAAAAAGCAAAAATAAGAGCATGGAAATTATTTAATTAAAGGATATCAAATCCCACTATCTATTTTATATCATATTCCTAACATAAATTAAGTTAATCATACTCAATAACGAGTAGATCTAACAATCAAATGTAATATCAAAAGAGAAGCAATACAGGTATTCCATTTATCGTATTCCATTTATACAAAGTACATTATTACAAACTATGTTTAATTAAAATGATCCAGGCGAATCATTCACTGATTCGCCTGGATCATTCACAAGAAAGATGATTACAAGAAAGTTGATATGGAGACAAAATCGGTAAATTCTTGAACATCATATGTGTTCTTTATGAGTTTATGCAGCTGCTCGTATAATTTCCACTTTGATTTTATGCATCTAATGTTTGTTTTATGCTTTCAAACTAAAATTATCCGGTAATATATTATGACATGATACCATACACTTTACTGTACGTTGATGGCCCGTTGATCAGTGTTGATGGAGCATCGGACTACGCCCTCTGACGTCACCCAAGCTCCATGGTCTAATTACGAACTGGCTTATATTAAACCATTCAATGCGTAAAGTTATGGGGGTAGATTAAACTAGATCGATAGATAGATAGATAGATAGATAGATATATAGATATATAGATAGATAGATAGATAGATAGATAGATAGATAGATATATAGATATATAGATAGATAGATAGATAGATAGATAGATAGATAGATAGATAGATAGATAGATAAGGGGGGCTTTGGACGAATGGTCGCGTTCCATTTAACGCGACGCGACGCGACGCTACCCACCCTTTCGGCATAAGCCGAAAAATAGATAGATAGATAGATAGAAACAATTAAAATTAATACTCTCACGGGAAGGCTTTACGGGAATGTGTGACTGGGACATGAGTTAGTTCGAGAGGCGTCGATCCGTTTTTGAGATTTGGGGGCAAACCTTTTCCGGAGTCATCGATGAAAGAGCTAGAAGCCCCACATTACAAGCCCGGAATTTGTATACTGTGGGGGGGGGGGGGGGGGGGGGGGCCGGCAAAACTAATTATGTTTTGTTCCCCTTTGACATTATATCCGCCGATTTTTCTTCTTCATCTTCGGAATGATTGGAGGTGGGGGCAAAACGATATGTTTGCCCCCAATATTTACATTGGGGGCGAGTGCCACCTTGCCCCCCCCCCCCCAGTATCGACGCCCCTGTACTGGAATAACTGTTATAGAGACACCTCATTTGGTCTTCTTTCGCGAAGTTTATATAGCTGCTGCTGCTGATGATGATGATACACGTTCTGTCTTTTAGATGCGACAAAATAGCAAATCAATTTAGCCATGGCATACATGCAAACATAATTAAAATGGCCAAATCACTTCTTTCAGATAAAAATACTATGATATCATACAATATGCAACCAATATTAGGGACATATTTAAAGACGCACATACTTTATAAACATTGCATACTGTTCGTATACAATGTATGTTCAACCGTCACTAAAATGTACTAGACAAGGCCAAACTATCGACTTCATTCTAATCATTTCATAAATAAGCAGTCAATAATTGGCACATAATTATCATTCACCCAACCCTCCGATGAATATTACATGTATACAGGCGCGCCGGAAGCAGTTTTGGATTGGGTTGGCAAAGACCTAAGGCGACTCACAATTTGTTTTTGTAGGGGCTCATGCCCAACCACACTCACAGGGTTGCCAACTATGAGCCAGAGGTGAGAATGAGACATTGCAAGGGAGCGAAGTGACTGCGCGGGGGGAGGGTGAGAAATTGTGCAATCTGGTGCATACCTAGACAGGAAATTTGGGCTTAAGATTAACTGTATCTAGGAAAGCGTGTTATGATTTGATCGACCAGAAATTTGAAATATATTTTTCACGAAGAAAACAAATAATTGACACACTAATAAATATGCACCCCAACACACACAAATATTGTATTTAGTGTCATACACAGTTCCAACATAAACCATATGCCACATTATGTATGATCCAATAACATAGCCTACAGCCAAGAATGAGTCCCGAGGGAGCGAAGCGACCGAGGGCTGAGGCAGAGCCAGAGGGGAAGGGTTTGGGAGGGGACATGGGCGTAAATCTGTCATTGATACCCATTCTTCAGGGGGAGATGATCTATTCATTCATCCCCCCTTATGAATAGGTATTACGTAAGTATTTACGCCCGTGTGAGGGGGTATCCCCCTCCCACGGGGAAGATTTTGCATTTATATACTTGAAATGGTGCAATTTGGTGCACGTCACACAAGCAGCCAGAGAAATGCCAGCCTACAAGGGAAATACGTGGCCCAATACAGAAAAAGTAACCTACTCACCCTAGCCCATACGCAAGTTACACAACAAACTGAGATAATCTGTTTGCGCGCGAAGCGCGCAGCGAAAACTTAAAATGGATGTATAAATTAGTTTTTGAACGTTAGAATTAACAAGTCTTAGCTCACATGTTATCTTTTCTTTCCCACTCTTCTTCTTTTTTATTTTTTCTCGGAGGGGGGGGGGGGGGGGGGCAAAACCACTTTTTGGATTGGGGGGGGGGGGGGGGTGGCCCCCTCCCCCCCCCACTTCCGGCGCCTATGAAATAGGGTTAGATCTTTTCAAATGCCCCTTTAGTATCACGATATCTATCATTCAGCTCAAAAGCGTTAACAAATGGTCATAAACCTCATAAACGTCCGTTGTAAAAGCTGACGCATATTTTCGCTTTTTTAACCAGGAAAGCAGTGTTCTTTTTCAATGAAACTTTCACACATCATTCGGACATATCTTACAATGATTTTGGTACAGGATTGAAGTCTCAAATGTCATTTTGCAGGCCTCACTTTAAGTGATATTTGTGTGTGTGTGTAGGTTCGTTTGAGGTAGATGATTTAAGTCATGCTTTCTTAAATTATATCATATACAATTTTCTTCCAAGGTATGCACCAGATTGCATTATTTCGAGTGTCAAATTGCAAAAGCTCCCTACCCTGGAAGGGGGGATACCCCACTTCTACCCTTGGGCGTATCACGCCCTCGGGCCTGGTCGGACCGTTCTCTCGTGGTCGGACCGTTCTCTCGCATCATCCCCGACTTCTCAAATCAGATCTACGCCACTGGTTGTGATGTACGCAGTCCGTTGTCTACATTATAGCCCACGTGCTTTAACCAATGGTTTTAACTGGCCAGTTGGCATGAGTGTGGCGAGATGCGGTCAACCGTGTAATGTCTGAACCTTCACAAACACACTCACACACATGCACACGCAACGAGCTTTTGTGCGTCTGGCGCCAACACTGTTCAATAATAATGTAGCAGCCCAGCTAAAGCCCAGTGCTCACTTACCGATCTGGGCCTAGCGATCTAGAGCGATCTTGCCCGAATAGGAGCGATCCCCTGAGATCTGTGGTTAAGTCGCCAAGTGGGCACCAGTGGCCGCACCAGATCGCTGTAACTCGCGTCCGCAAGGGTGGTGTTGGTTGCGGTCGCCGGGGTTTTGACATGTTCAAAAATCTGGCGACCAGGTCGGTCTCGATCGCATTCGCGGCGATCTGGTGCGATCTGGTGCGGCCATTGGTGCCCACTTTGCGACTTAACACAGATCTCGGGGGATCGCTCCTATTCGGACAAGATCGCATAGGGCTAGCGACCTTGGAATCACATCAGTTCGCAGTGAGTCATCCTGATTCCATTGTGCACGTGATGTATTCAATTTGGCTTCCTTGGGGTCATAGCTTGGCCCCTATTTCCACCCATTGTCAAGGAATACAATAACGAGGAATTCACGCTTGTTTGATTCTGAATTTGTTGATCAGTCATGGCTAGCCGTTTGAACATTTATTTCCTTTTCTTGATATCAAGAGTTACCATTGCTTAAAGGAGAATTCCGGACGAGTTTTTAAAAAGTACAGTATATTGGAAATAAATCTATGGATGTGCTTGAATATTTTCAGGATTTGACTCTCTTTGGTTGATTTCTAAGAGATTTTTCTAATGTCATTAACTCTGAGGAAATAATTAAATTTACTGCACACAATCATGAGACCCTTACGTAGCACCCTCGCTTTGCCTAATTTCTTGAGTAGGCTTGAATCCGGTGCCACTGCATTGTGATCACTGCATGTGTCATTCATAATAGCCGGCCATGCAGAGCCAGGAAATTCAATAACCACGTGTACGGGACTTTATGTCTATTCAAATTCCAATGAAAGCCAAACGTGTTACAATTTCGGGCAGGCAAGTATTTTCAAACGGTTCAGTCAATGCAGTAATGCTCAAAGGCACGGTTGAGTGGCGCATCGTGGACTAAACTATTCACGATCGAGCATTGTATTGGTCCAATCAAAAGAACACATTCGCTGCAGTGTAAACACATAGATAGGCGCATAGTGAGGGGCGCACGTCACAAATTGGTGCATTGTGGGATAGAACAAGCTCGCTCGCGAATTTGTGTCATTAGAATTTCAAAGCCAATTATAAGAACCCACAATCATACTTTTTTCACACAAAATTGTGTTTATTGACCTAGAATATCTGTCTTTCAATCAGAAGCTTGAAATCGTGTGGAAGTCCACTTTAACAACAGCAATCATTTATTGATATCACCAATTCATTTCTTGATATCAAGAAAATAATTCTTGCAGGGCACCTTTGTAGAGCAGTTTCGCATAACTGAACATTGAATTATTGATATCAAGAAACCACTTTCTGTTGCTAACCAGAGGCGTCGATCCGTTTTTGATATTGGGGGGGCGAAATTTGAAACAATTTCCAGAGTGACCACTGAGAGAACTAAAAGCCCCACATTAGCATGCCCGGAAGTTTTATTATGCGCTCAATGAAAGTGTCTTCATGGCTCGAATACCTAATTGGGGGGAGGCACCCACATTTTGGGACAATAATGGGGGTCCAGGGGGCGGAGCCCCCGGGAAGCTTTTAGATTTTAGACATTTGCAACTCCCTATCATGGGTGTTACAATTGTATAAAATAGTGAACCTATACTCGTAAAGTATTTTGAAAGGGTATAGCGAGGAACAATTTGAGCCTTGCACGAGATGGATTCACGTGATCCTGTATACTATAGAGCCATCGATATAATCTAGGGCATTCGGCTCCCATGAAACTAAGCAAAGGCGTCAACAACTTCTCAAAACTGGAGGGGAGACATTGCGAGGAAGCGAAGCGACCGAGCGGGGGAGGGTGTGTCCCCCTCCCACAGTAGGGAGCTTTTGTATTTTTGGGCGTGAAATTGTGCGATTTGGTACACACCTGAGACAGAAATGTTACGTTATATGAAGTATATAAGTATGGATTCAAATATAGATAATGACAAAGGGAGGGGACAATCTTCATCACTTTCAAATGTGGGGGACATGATAATTATTCCAATATGATTTGCGTTCAGCGCATATGGACCGAATGACTGAAAGATATATTTCAGTTTATTTTAATTTCTGTGACGGTGGGCTATCTATAGATGAGGGTTTAATTAACTTCGTTTAAGGTGTGCGTTTGAGAAATTACACTGCCCAACACATTTCGAAATGTGACTTCACGCGACCAACATGAAACTTGCAATATGAGAAACTGTGTGCGAGCCAAGCGCACGGCAACAATGAGATTTACAGTCCTTTTTAAACTAGAAAACGGCTATTTTGAAGATTAATTGTTGATAAATGTGTCTTTCCCCTCTTTCCAATTATATTGAATTTTTTCTTCCTCATTTTCGGAATTATTGGGGGGCAAAATGATATGTTCGCCCCCCAATATTTTCATTTGGGGGGGGGGGGGGGGGGGGCGACCGCGCCCCCTGCCCCCCCCCCCCCCCCCCCCAGGATCGACGCCCCTGTTGCTAACCAATGGCAATTCCTGATTTCAAAAATTCAACTCCTGGCATCAAGAAATCAAATTCTGGATATCAAGAAATCGAACTCTGGATATCATTGATTTATTCCCTGATATCAAGAATGTAATTATTGATATTTGAAAACAGAATTCCTGATATCAAGGATTGAATTCCTGATATCAGGAAATATGAACAATTGCCCAAATGGCTTTTTTTGTGCGATCCCGCCCGACATGCGATCGAGAACAACATTTTTTGAACATGTCCAAAACCTTGCGACCGCAACCGACCGCAACCGAGTTACAGCGATCTGGTGCGGCCATTGGTACCCACTTTGCGACTTAACCACAGATCTCAGGGGATCGCTCCTATTCGGGCAAGATCGCTAGGAGCAGATCGCAAAGTGGGCACTGGGTTTATTAAAAAAACTCGCAAAGCGCGTTATGATGTCAAGACAAGCAAGAGCGAACAATACCTGGCTGTAATTCTCAACCATGCACGCATGCGTGGAAATAGGGACAATAGGAAGTCGCCGTGAGATCGCATAGTGGGCACCGAAAAGATCGCGTACGCAATGAGATCGGGCTGACTCGCGGCGAACTGGTGCGATTCACACCGAACCGAGATCGCTAGCAACTCGGGCTAGATCGCAAGCGCAGATCGCCTAATGGGCACCGGGCTTAAGAACTAGAAAGTTATATAAAAAGTCACAATCCTGTTAATTCGTATAAGCTTTGATTTGGCTTTGTCCCATGCATACTAGGGCCCCATCATTATGTAATAACGTTCTCTCATTTTGAAAGGATGTGCAGTAAACCATTACAAGAAATTCAAGCACGGATTGAGATGGCAGCCCCCTGTAAGTATATACAGGACGGGAGCGTAAACAAATTCGACATGGTTGATTTGTTATGGTCTTTTGTCGCACTATAAGAAGGAGACAAATTCTGAGGGATAATTGCCTTGACTTGACTAAAGAGATCGAGCCAGAGCTGAGAGTGAGGACGATGGCATTTTATTGCTTCAGTCGGTATCATAACACGTCGAACCCACCATCATCATCTCATAGACTAGCCGAGGAATCATTTAATACAGTGGGGCAATAAAATAACTGGGTAAGCATTATATTAAGTAAAATAAGTATTATACCTGTTATACATTCTATGAGAATTGAGAAAAACATCACAGATTGCCCGGCATTGATCTATTTTAAAACGTGTTTTAAATCTGTTTGTAACACTATTGTCTACAAATAAGAGTGCGTGCAGTGGAAGGATAGGTCTAACAAAAATAATAAATTGAAAATAAATTGAATATGTTAATTTTTAATGTTACACCCCTATGGTTTGTAGGGATGGTTTGCTTGTTAAAACTAACAAGAATCTGGAAATAATAAAGATGGAGAGAGACAGTTCAGTTGGTGTGCTCAGTGCGCAATCATGATTCAGAATGGCACATTTATTATCTCAATAACAAATGTCAATCAATAACAGAAATCATAATACAATAACAATATCGTATGAGTAAACACTCTCAAAATTATGTTTCCGTATTCTTATCATAACTGATATATAACCATCACCATTAATATTACGCATCTCGTACATCACACTTCTTAATCATTTCATCCTTAAGTGTGTTTCTTTCTAAAGTGACTAACTACTAACGATGAATGTGCTATAATTCATTAACAAGTTACAAAATACGTTATACAACTATACACTCTTGTCTAATTCCCATAAACATGCATCATGTTTATATTAAAGTCTAACATGTTCTTTTAAACCGTTTACTAATACTACTTCAACTTATAGATCCAGTCAGAACCATACGTGTTTTAAAAGACTCAAAGTATTATAATAGTTATAGTTCGATTATTATTAATTTAACACGATTAACTAATCTATATAACGCAATAACAATTATCCCGAAACTCTATATATTAATCAAGTGCCAGATAATATATTTGATATCATATAGGTTTTCCCGCTCAATTTCGCGATTGTGTCAATCGAATTGATAATAGAGCAACAAATTCGCGCGATTTGCGATCGCCGTACCAAAGCAGCATTCGAATTCGTAAATAGTCGTTCAAAATCACGTATGAGCAAGTGAATTTGCACAAAGTGCATACCTTTTCATCACTGGTCATTCGAATTCGCGAAAGGGCAGTTGACAGTTGGCTGCACATTCGCGAATTCGAATGCCCATAAATGAACTTCTGTGCCTATTCACGAAAGCGTGTGCGTATGCATGAATTCGCATGCACTTATTCGGAATTTGGAAGACCGATACCAACGATTACGCGGCAACGCGCGAATTCGAATGACCCTAAATGAATTCGATTGAAAAAGTGCAAAATTGAACGGGAAAAACCTATATTATTAAATAGAACCGAATAGTAACTTCATAAAATAATGTTAACCCTTCCGTATGATATTAAATCACTAAACTAAACATCAAAACTAACAGTGGCACTTTAAATCCAAACATCAAAATGGCTACTTGAATTTATATAACAGCTTTATACACTCCATTGACATTTCCTTAATAAGGTGCGTACGACTAGTACCTCCTTGGTATAAAAAAACACAGATCCCTTTATATGTATACAACCCTGAATATACCCTCCTTTTAGTTGCTAAACCCTTTTTCATACCACAGATTAAAACAGCTTATATTTCAATTTCAATTTCAATTTCAATTTATTCTTGCTTCCAACAAAACATAACAAATGAATAATGATAATTTGCACAAAATAGTGATATACATATTGGAAACAAGAGGGGTCCACTAAAAAGCAATGCTTGTACAATTGTCGACCCCTCAAATAATAGTTAGGTATATTGTACATTTAAATTAACACATTCTAGACTACAACAACATAAACAAATATAGAGAGGAAAGAGGGGGAAAAGGGGATGCCAACAGAGACCAACATGGGA